>JASVER010000114.1:612787-718028 GCA_030449065.1 Oceanodroma leucorhoa
TTCACCTTAATTTAGCCCGAGGGAATTTCGAAACCTTTACGACCCCCTGGTCCGATCAGGCGGGGTCGTGACACCATTATTATCCCCATTACAAATTTGCCTTTATTTTGTAGGTAGTATTCTGATGTATTGATGCCACAGGCACATAGATAGTTAATATGCTGGAAATGTGAGGGATGATGACCAGCCATGCAAGCTCCTAAGCCATATGAAATGGCATAAGCTGTTTACAAGAGGCTAAGAGCTAGACAAAAGACTATACTTTGCAAATAAAGCAGGCAATTTCTGTTCTAGTCTTGATTCTGCTACGTGAGCTTGGACAACCACAGCTTCTATGTATATTGGTTTTCTTGCTGCGTCATGTTTTTTGCTGTAGGAAACAGACAGGATTCCTTAAAGATTTGCTGGATAAGCAACAAAATTCACTCAGATATAACTGCAGTGCGAAGCAAGGAATTCATCTGAGGTGTTTACTGTGCTSGACTGTGTCTCCAAATGAGTCACGCATGTCCCCAGCCCCTAGTATCAGCCACAAGGCAGGACTATTCTGTGTTATAATAATCAGTGGTACAGCTACCTGCCAACACCATCAACTTCCATGGGCATCAGAAATTAGGATTCCAGAACCGGATCCCATATTCATTAAACAAGGCTCTGTTGCAGGTGATATTCTAGTCCCATAATACGTTATGTTGCAGGTGATATTCTAGCCCCATAATACATTAAGGCAGCACAGACAATTTCAGGAAAAAAAAAAAAAAGCTGCTAAATATTGCCCTTTTCACTACTGTTAGATTGTCTGCTGTTTGACTTACTTTTACTTCACTGTTTACAATTTCCAGTTGTTTATCAAACATATACAATGCACAAATTTCAACCTGAGGGTTGCTTATAAATGGCTGACTGTAACAACTTTGGTTTAAATAGTTTTATTCTCATGAATATTCAATCATCTGTTTTTTCRCATCACATTGTTTTCTTTCCCTGCCTGGGTGACATAATCATTTGAAATGGTTCTGCTTTCTTTCACATCCAATGTTATTTTACTCATAAAACTTGGATATGTGCCCAAAAATGCATTTTCTTGAATAAATTTCCCTGCATAAATATGGGGGGGTGGGGGGAGGTAAACTAATTAAAAAGCCCATATACACAGTCAAGCCCAGACTGTGTTGGGAAGGCAATGAAATTGCTCCCTTGCTGCACACTGTGAAGTGATCTAAAAATGGAAACTGCTGTGCTACTCAGTTAATGGAACAGGTTACAGTATGGTTCAAGACCTTCTCTCATTCAGAAATGACTGTGGACTGACTTCGAGAAAAGGTTCTTTCTCCTGAAATGCACACATAGAAAGTGATTTATTTTGCGTTCTCCATTACAAACATGTATGGATCCCACTTATATCTGCCAAAACTCGAGATAATCACAACGGAAAACACTGKGAGATGGCTGGTTCAGAGCCCATCACGTTATATGCAAAGCCCAGACTGCTTTTCCCAATGGGTCACTTTACATTTATTTATATTAAATTTTGCCTCCCATTTCATTGTTACCTGGGCCTCATAAGGTCCTTCTATGAGTCTAGCCTGCTCGCCCCTGCCCCCATGACTACCTTGAATAACACAGGATCACCTGCACACTTTGTCACTGTTTGTCTCTAACTAAGACACTCATCTGTTTATCTTTCAGCCAAGTACAAATCCATGCTTCCATCTTTCTTCTTGCCCTACTGATGCCTTAAAAGCCCTTAGAGAGGGTTTGCCTTTTGGAAACTTCAGTACATTGTTTTAGCAGACTTGCTCATCCCATTGATATGCTGCCTTGAAAGGACTCCAAGAAGCCTTACAATGGCACAACCTCTGCCAACAGAGCTGTGCTGAACTCCACCACACCAGAGTYCGTCAAACTCTGCCCTTCACCAGAGCTTCTGCTGATCTGCCCAGTACAGGAGTCAGAATGGCCAGCCTGCACTTCCCCACATTGCTCCCACCAATTTTTTTTTTTTTTTTTAGATGTTAGAGTTGCCATTCTCATGTCTCTGGATACCAGGGCTGTTCCAAAGGGTGTGTACTAGCATCAATAAATAAGCTACTTCACCCTTAAGCTGTCTTTGAACTTGTATGTGATTACCCAATCCTGATGACTTTTTGAGGTTCCTTACATCTAGTTGTATCACAGATTCTTCTGCAGTCAGTATATTTTCAAAGAGATCCTATGCTAAGCCCTCTCCTCCTCTGTTAGAGCATTCCAGGGTGCATACCTTCCCAGTTTCTTCCACAATGAACATCAGTGCATAAAATTTATGTTGCTTCCCTGAAATGGGCTTATCGCCCCTGAATGCTCCTTTTATAATCTAGCTGTCATGGTACAGCGCCTTGGTAGGCTTCTCTTCCAAATATGCTGGAAAATCTATTTTGTTCTAGTTTTGTTCCTTTAGCTAGTTTTTTCTCACTCCTCTTTTGGCTTGTTGAATAATGTTTTATATTTAAGCTGCCAGAGTTTATGACATTTACTTTTTCCTATTTATCTTATTTATATTTGTGTTTATTTTATTTCTATTTATCCTATTTCATGGTTGTCAGGCACAACCACTTACAGAGTCCTTGCCAGTCATCGTAACRATAATAAATGAAAGGGTCTGTGACAAACCATGCTATAAGAAATMATCTTCCTGACCAGTCCTGTAGAATGAGAATTGCATCCTCTTTCTAGTTATTGTCATCATCTCAGATAATCACCATAAGGAGCATCCCTAAGCTTTTTCATTGTTTCTGCCTACAGAAATATTTTCATATCTCTGTCTAGTCTTTCCTCCTAGTCAGTCATGTGAGAAGAATTTGCCACCCTGCAGATTTTTCTAGGTAGCCTCACAGAGAGGAGGAGGAGCTAAGAAAGCTGGGTCTGCAGTTTGTCTACATGATTTTTATGAATCAGAAGTTATATAAATGTAGAAGGAAGAATTTCAGAATATTTACTTACAATACTTGGAAGACCCTGATRCCACTTATCATTTTGCTGGTGAAGTTTGCAGCGATGAAGATGGCATTTCTTTGGAGCTGCTAAAGTCTTTACACTGTTASACTTGTAGAGCCCACTGTGATTCCTGATCATTCCTTTGGGAAGCTACAGTAGAACCAATAGAGAAGCAATAAAAATACAGTAAGGAAAGACACTGCCTCAAACCTAGCCAGTCACAGAGGAATACTTACATGCAACAACTTTCAAAATAGAAGTCATCAGATTTGGCAAGAAGTTCAACGAAGAATAGTTAAACTTGATCTGTTCTACTAGGCTTTATTCAATAATATAACCTTTTGTTACAYTAGTATTTCCACTGGACTGGCCCAAAGAGCTTCAGATATCACCTGCACATTTACACAAATATGAGCATGCACATCCTGGGTCCTTGCATTTGCTCCAGGAATATATACAGTACTTATAAATAAAGCTGTGATACATACTCAGGRTGGAAATTTCTTTGTGATTGGCAGTTCATGCATGCTCAGCATGCAGCAAAAGTGCTTCAAATATCTTATAAATGCAATTCATGCTTTGATAGTTGAGGGGTTTTGTGCAAATTATTTTTAGCACTATAAGGAAAGTGTCGTCATAGAAAATAAAGATTTTGGAGTGTAAATATAAATAATTACACTATAAAGAAACATCCATGGMATATAAAGTCCTGAGTGAGTCTTGACAATAAACCTCTGATTTTGCTAGGTTTATTTTCTTCTACTGTAATTAAGATCATATCTAACAGCATAATTTTGTGTCACAAATAGCCTAACCACCCTTTTAAAAAATGAAGCAGCTTCAATAATATTTCTATAAGAAACAAAACCAACTGCTACTGACTTACTTTTAGAGAGTTCATGTTTTCAAGATTTGATGTGAATTTGTGTTGAGCATTATTCTGAAATGACTTCTAGATTTTAAAGGAAGCAACCTATTCATATATTCTCATCYATCTTACAGAAATTTACTAAATATGTAGCTTATTCAGTGATTGTTGGACTTATCTTTAGTGATTCCAGTGAAATAAATATCCGCCATCATTAATTAGTTTTAGTTAGAGTTTTCAGAGTAACCACTCACAGTTGTTCTGTGCTATTACGTTGACCGAAAAGGATACACTTCTACACCCTACTTTGTTTTTCTTGATATACTAATATGCTTCAGTATTTCTGTTCTAACCTAGAATCATGACCTCTATTTTATAATTATGTCTCTCTAAAAGATATTGACTTTTGACGACTTTATCAAGGATATCTATATAACTAAATTCTAGAGAAAGACCTGACTGCTCTGAGAAWGGACAGTCATTTCAAAGCAGGAAAAAACACTGGCTGGTTACATATTTCCCTTAAATAAATACATAAAGGTGAACTTGGTCCTGCCATTTCCTAACAGAGAGCTCTCTGGAATGCAAAGCTAAGGTCCAGGAAAGGAAAGAGTTAAGCGATATTAAATTGTGTTTATTTAGCCTGACGTTTCTCAAAGCTAGCCATACATTCGGACAGACTTTGGCAGCATACTTCCTCTTCTCTGTAGTCTATGAAATTTCCTCTATTCCTAAACCTCTGAGCAGCTTTGTCAACATCTTCCCTTTCTTCCAGTGAACTCCCCAGTCTTGAAAACACTGCAGTAAAGCTCTCCAATGAGTCTTACTCACCCAAATCCAGGTCACTTATGCTCTGGGGCAAGAAGTCATACTGGCGTAGATGGCCATGTATAGATATCTGATTCCTACCAACACAAGTTAGCAGAAGCATGCCAATTACTTTAACTAGATTGCCAATGTCTCTACCAGAAGTACGAAAACCTTTTTTTCTCATGCTTTAAAAATAAGTGATGTAAAACAAGTATATTTTCCCCATACAAAGAAAACATCTTCTTGTATGAAAAAGAGTAAAAGCACCAGTTTCTTTCATAGAATCATAGAATCATTAAGGTTGGAAAAGACTTGATGAAGTCCAACCGTCAACCCAACACCACCATGCCCACTAAACCATGTCCCGAAGAGCCACATCTACACATTTTTTGAATGCCTCCAGTGATGGTGACTCCACCACTTCCCTGGGCAGTCTGTTCCGATGCTTGACAACCCTTTCGGTGAAGAAATTTTTCCTAATGTCCAATCTAAACCTCCCCTGGCGCAACTTGAGGCCATTTCCTCTCGTCCTATCGCTTGTTACTTGGGAGAAGAGACCAACATCCGCCTCTCTACAGCCTCCTTTCASGTAGTTGTAGAGAGCAATAAGGTCTCCTCTCAGCCTCCTCTTCTCCAGGCTGAACAACCCCAGTTCCCTCAGCCGCTCCTCACAGGACTTGATCTCCAGACCCTTCTCCAGCTTCGTTGCCCTTTTCTGGACACGCTCCAGCACCTCAATGTCCTTCTTGTAGTGAGGGGCCCAAAACTGAACACAGTATTCGAGGTGGGGCCTCACCAGTGCCGAGTACAGGGGCACGATCACCTCCCTACTCCTGCTGGCCACACTATTCCTGATACAGGCCAGGATGCCGTTGGCCTTCTTGGCCACCTGGGCACACTGNCTCCCTACTCCTGCTGGCCACACTATTCCTGAYACAGGCCAGGATGCCGTTGGCCTTCTTGGCCACCTGGGCACACTGCCGGCTCATGTTCAGCCGGCYGTCGACYAGCACCCCCAGGYCCTTTTCCGCCGGGCAGCTTTCCAGCCACTCTTCCCCAAGCCTGTAGCATTGCCTGGGGTTGTTGTGACCCAAGCACAGGACCCGGCACTTGGYCTTGTTGAACCTCATRSRATTGSCCTYGGCCSATTGATCCRGCCTGTCCAGATCCCTCTGCAGAGCCTTCCTACCCTCAGGCAGRTCAACACTTCCGCCCAGCTTGATGTCATCTGCAAACTTACTGAKGGAGCACTCAACCCCCTCGTTCAGATTATTGATAAAGCTATTAAGCATATGACTGTTTCTAGAAATGTTCCAGGGATACATCTGAGGCATATTTGGAAATGCAGTAGCTATATGTTTATGTAGTCACTCCATGAAGGGTTCAATATTCTGTCAGGTTTAGCATTGCGTATAATAGCAACTGGCATGATGTCACCACTCTATTGGTTAAAATATCAGCGAAAAGAAAGGGTTGTTCTTATTCATTGGCAAATGTGTCTTTTAATGATAATGCTTTTTATCTCCCAGTTTTGTATAGTATCTTGTGATTTTGTGGTAACTATGGCAACTATACATTTTTGTTCTGAATAAAAGTGTGTTGTAAATCCATGAGACTTGCTGGCATATAAATTAAGGCTGCCTGCTGGAACTAGTATGCCAGAGTTCAGTTTTCCCACTTAGCTTTAAATTGATATGTTCAGTGTTGATGAAGAAAGTGCCCGTCTTTGCTGAGGAAAAAAAAGATTTGTCCTGAGTAGGTAGAAAAGGTCATTCAGTTCAGTGCACAAAACACAGGTGCTGATGACTACCAACTGAGGCTTGAGTCAGTCAGGCTTAGCAAAGAAAATACTGGAATTATCTTTTAAAAAGCGATGGCATCAATACCAGCCAAGAAGAAAGAAAGAGAAAATAAAAGAAGGATGAGAGCTGAAAATTACCTGCCTCCTAGAGAGAGCAGCCTAACTCCTAGGTGCAAGAACGCATTTCGGCAGCGCCAGCKTAGGCTGCAGTGTGCAGAATCCCTGACACAAGACCCCGGAGCTCCTCACTGCTGACTGCCCTGCTGCCATGCTCCAGGCCAGTGTAACCTTGTCACTTATAAAACACCTGCTGGTACCTAATTCCTCCTAAAATAAASTCCCCAAACTTTTATTACCACATTTTCAGGACCCATAATTCAATGGATTAAAGCACCACACCAACATATTTTTCCCTTCCTAACTCACTCTCATCTTTTTCTCCTCCTTTGCTTCCTTAGAAAAGCAGGAGATTTTCATTCAAGTCAGTTAATGCTAAAAGGTACATTTATACTTCCGTCTGTATTGTGGCAGSTGCCTGCATTTCCAGTGTACCTGAAATTTCCAATACATCCCCTGTTACTTGGGCCCTGTTCTGGTCTCTCATCAGTATAACACAGAATYGTAGAATAATTCAGGTTGGAAAGGATTTCAGGGGGTCCTCTAGTCCAACCTGCCTTTCAGAGTCCAGAGTCAAAATTGCTTTCAGACCAGGTTTCTCAGTCAGGTTTCAGCAGAGTTCTTCCTGAGATGTCTGGGTATAGATGAAAGAAGAAACAGCCTGCAGCAAAAGCAATAATCTGATAATTTGATGAAGGGCATTGCAAACAAAGGTTAACATAATAGTCATACTTCTTTTTAATCCAAACTGTAACTTATCTTGAAATATAATCTCCAGAATTACTTTCAGAATTCCCTATCCAACCTCAGTACCAAGTTTCATGGCATTACTTCTCCAGATAAAGTTCGGTGTGTGTATAAATATGTGAACTGAAATCTGGAAGATTTATGCCCTTTGATCTTTGCAAGCCATTATTACACCATTATCTTCCCAAGCATTAATTAATAATAATGCTTCATTCATCATGAAGCTAAGCTAAGCATATTTTTTCACATCCTCCCAGCTCAAGGATCCCAATTCTATTAAAAAAGCTCAGCACTAGCACATCTTCATTTCCAGATGCTTAAGTCGTTTAACTACAGAATTGGTGCAGCAGCATGTTTTAGTATTATTACTTTTCAGATTGAGCTAAAACAAGTATCTGTGTTTGCTTTCCTTTTCCCATCCACGTTACTACTTTACATTAGCTCTTTATTTTGGAAAAAACAGGCATTGATGTTTTAAGTAAATGATTTCAACACAGCTAGACAAAGCATTAGATCTCTTAAATACCAGCAGCAGTTTCCACTCTGCTACATTACCATAATGTAAGGTTGAGGCTCCAAAAGGCTGAAATAATTATTTTCTGAATTTTAGATATATATAGTTGTTCAGTGGAGATGCATTTATAACAGGTCAATGAAAGGTAAATAACACACAAGTGAATTTTAGGAAGACCAGTGTTGGATTAAAGCCAGTTTTGACAGATCTGCCAATCTAYGTATCACGCTCTCAGGGAGAGCTCTGATTTGAACAGGTTTTCTTCAGAGTCAGAGATCACTGCTCCAGTGATTCTGTCTTAAATCTGACAAAGCTTCATGGAAATAATATCAAATCAAAAGTAGCATCCCTTGCTCCAATTCACAGGAAAATACCAAAGCAAGGAGAATTTTGCCCACCAAGCATCTAGGTGAAACAGGAGCTAAACRCTCTCCCCTACCTCCCTTCAGTGGGGCACAGCAACTGATAAAATGTAGTTTCCAGTCACGGGAATTCATCACAAGAGGAAAAGTAAAGGCAGGATAGAGAGCATGGAGAAATTTTGGGAAAGCATAGGGATTCTATGCACAGGAGGAACTCTTGCCTCCTATTCCCAAAGRTCAAAATGCCTGACCTTGACACTAATTCCAAAAAACTGCCTCCCCATGGGAAAAGCTTCCCCATGCAATCTGTGTGTCTACAAATCTAACCTCAGCTCCTTCTCATTTTGTTTCTGAGAAGGGACTAGCCAGAGAATAGGCCCAGTGACAGGTGAAGACTGGGTTTAATAGTCGAGTCCTTGCAGCAGACCGAGTGCTCCAATCTACCAGATTCCTCTATGGAGTTAAAGAAGCAATGTTTCACATCAAAAGTATGAGCATCCSCTCCCAGAAATGGCAAAAGTCCCTCTCCATCATGTATTTTTCCAGATTCAGATTGTCCACTGGAAATTATGCTGATGCATAATTTATGCACAGTATGTATAGGGTTATATAGGGTTTTATGTTAGTGCTCTGAATACCTTTCCTACCACCTCAACGTACCACACAGGCTATGCTAAATTGTAGTATCAGTTGTCTCCTTAGTCCAACAAAGTAAGTAAAGAGAAACAGGAGCCAAGTATGACAGTTATCTGTACCATTAGTCAAGATACAGCAACATTACCAGCAGTGTGGCTTTTAAATTTGGAGAAGTAAGATCTATAAGAAATCATCTTAGTTGCAGTAGAGGAAACCATGATCCAAACCCCAAAAACAAGTCCAGGAGACAAGACAAATGAAGGGAAAATCTGGTTAATAGTTGGTGCAGGGAGGAGTCCCTAGAAGACAGGATTAAGCAGGCTTTGAAAATGTTTCTAGGATTCAAAGCTGAAAACTGCAAGCACACATTGAATCAATTAGACACACCATTAATTTAGTTTTCTAATTTTATCCACTTAGGACACTGGATTTACATACTTTACTCAATACATTTCCTTCTGAATCTCAATTTCTCTGCGGAATATGACTCTACAGGACAAGAAATAAARTGAGCACGCTTGGACCTTCAGGATTGCAATCTCAATTTACACGAAGATTCCCATTAATGTAAGCAAAGATAAGATGAAACACGACCTTCAGCACATTTCAACAGCTACCAGTAGGACTTACAATTCCGGGGGAGAGGAGCTGAAGCTAAAACATGATTTAACCAGAAAAGAAAAGCCCAAACCACAAAATCTATTATTGACTCRTGTCTCAGTAAAAATGCCCCAAGATCTTCTGCATCAATATGTGATTGGATCAGTCATTTTATTATTCTGAACACAGGAAAGATCTATAGGTCAGGAATAAGAATGTTTGCTTTATATTTTCTTGAGAGGTGAAACTTCTTAACTGAATCTTACACTTAATCATTTCCAAATCCCAGGCTACATCTGCTGATCCCTGTTTCAATTTAAAATAAAATTCATTTTCTGGTTTGCTGCATGACTTTTATTTCAGATTTGACTTAGAGATTTATGAACGGGATATAGCTTTTCTTGCTGAATACTTGAACAATCTTGGTCCCTGTGGTGATTTCCACATTGCCGCAAGTGGGAAGAAACACTCACTACTGTAAAACTATATGACATCCCTACTCCAGAAACCAAAACAAATTTTTGAAGGCTGAAGTGTTCAGTTGCAGGAGGGATGGAAACCCAAGGGTATCCAGCCCTTGCAGTATTCTGAAAAGTCAATGCCAGTTTTCAATTCATTGCTTCTTAATTAAGAAACAGAGAGAATCTGGGTACACAACAAGTCATCGTCAGTATGGAAATGGGGGGACARGGAGGTTATTGATTGAACTCACAGTTTCCCCTGTAGCCACTAACACTGAAGTTTGACTCAGAGGAAAACGATTTCTCCTGAAGATAACTGCTCCACACTGCACTGCACAATTTACCACAAAGGGCACTATTTATAGCAAATGGACCATAGGGTTCTGAAGACAGAGTTGAACACAGCACAACACACCAGCATGACCCCTTGCAGCATGGCATCTCTACTGCCGCACTTCCTGGGGTAATGCCTTAAGCAGTGCCGACTACTTGCATGCCCAAACTGTTTGATACCTCGATTCGTGATGCCCTTCCCGGTGCAAGTTACAAATAGGGCAGAGCTAGTCTTTTCTACTTGCCTCAGTACCCAAGTACAGGTTGAGGGTTGAGGTACAAAATGGTTTGAAGCAAAAGCAAAATTCAAAGTGTTCAAATTCAAAATTGCAATGCTGAGAACCCCTCTTCGGTTGCTTGCTTAACCCTGGGGTTTTTGCTTAAAGCCTAGAAACACTCTGGTTTTGACAGAGCCCAATTTATTCAGTGTCCAGCTCACAGTGACTGTGAGTTTCAATAGTGTGGTGTAAACACACTCAATGCACCCCACAGGTCTGTTTTCTTTAATGTCCACACCAAGATTCCCACGGGAGCAAACCACAGTTCCATCCCTGCTAACACACTTGAGTCTCCTTCCAGAGGAAAGCCTCCACAAAAAATATATGTACTATGTATAATGTACATCCATTGAACTGTAGAAGTTATGCAGGTGTTTGGAGTATAATAAATGTCAATGACTTTGAGGCCAAATCACTTTTAAAAATGAGATTTGGTGCCTACATCATGAGGACAGTGGGATAACAGGTGATTTTTTAGTTTGTTTTTGTATTTTGATATTCAATGCTTGAAATCACTAATGGAGCCAGGTGACTCAGTTCTCTCTAAAACAACACACTAGGAACCTATCCAAATATTCAGGCACTTCAATGCTATTAGAGATCTTACCCCTGTGCACTTATTATACGTTTAGCCTTGGATTCAGACACCTAGAAAAGTGGCAGAAGGAACAAATTAACTGAGAACTGAAAATTATTCTGTACAAATCTGTTTGAGGAAGAATAGTCAAATAGAGAAGACAAATCTGTGGGATTCAGATCTAAGTTTAGCTGGAAAACACACAACTTTCAGAATACCAGGAAGGTCAAAACAGTGAAACCAATGTTCAAAGTAAAAAACCAGAWGAAATTCGTAATAAATGAGTAACCAAACTACACTTTCACAGATGAACCACTTGAAGGCTACATATATTGGAGATAGGCATACATTAGTTTTCAGATATTGTACTTTACGTGAAAATAAACTAGGACATTAATCACTAATTCACTGATGAATATAATGTGCTTACTTTTTAATGAGCCAGCCAAAAATTTTAACTCCTTTACAGTTCTGCTTTGCAAAACACTTCCCAAATAATTAATTTCAAGCAACTTACTTACTTTATTCTACCAGTATCTTCCTGACTATCTAGCATTGCTCATATACTCAATTTCTAGAGCCTTTCACTTCAAAATGAGATGAACAGAAGTGTGACTCATGTACACCTAGGAGTACTGAACTATTTGGCACTTCCTTCATCACAAGGCACAATCACTGTACTGGAGACCTCTCTTGTTTTATTTCACCTGGTTCACAGGATAGCAAATTCTTTTTTTTCCACAAAACAAAAGTAACAAAAATAACATAATAGAAAGTATCATTTATTCAGTGTTTTAGATCTTCTAATATTCTACAAACATTAATCTTCACATAATCCTTTGCAGTTAGAAAGTACGTACTTCCAGCACTTGATTTAAAATTGAATAAAATAGCCCTATCAATCTTAGATACATGTATGCCTCCACAACTTTTAACGTATTTGCTTCACTTTGTATATGAGGAAGGAATAGCATATTAGCTTCTTTTTACTGCAAAGCACTGAGACGTGAGGTCTAGAATTCAATGCATTTCAGATTAGGAACCAAGTCAGTCTAGGCTCCCTGTTTAAAATGGAGATAAAATGGCCAGTCCAGAAGACAGTTCACACCTTCAGTTAACTCAGTTGTATTCTGGAAGTGTTACCACCCTCTGCTGATTTTAGCAGTAACTTATGGTAACTAGCATACTTAGGTTAAGTGTTTAAGATCATAGCAGATGAATCAAAGCCTATGGTGGCATACCAGAACATGTTTGGCAGAAGAGGAAAAGATAGTTCAGCATCTTTCAAGACCTAGCATAGCCCACCCCCACCTCCAAAGATGGATTTTACAAAAGTATTACGGAAAGTGGTCGTTTATACCTCTTTTGAAAACCTCTCCCAACATGACTGAATTATTCACTAAAGCACACAGAGCAAAAGACTGTTGCAGCCAGGACTGGACTGCTGAGCAGCCCTGCCCTCACAGCTTGCCTAACCCTCAGACACCAAACAAATGTTAATCCAGGGCACTCAAGATTAAGGATCTCCTTTCAAGTACCACCTTGCTTTGCAAAGGCTTCTGACTTCTCTTCAGTATATTTCTGAACATGGAAATGGTAACAACAATAAATATTCCACCCATCCATAAGTAATTGCCATGTGATGAATATAGATACTCATAACTGAATGGGTCAGATGAAAATATCCTGATATTTCTCTCACTTGCTATGACTGCCACCCATTCAAAAAGTTTTAAGGTAAGTTACAATAATGAACAGGGTAGGCCCAGTAAAGACTGATACAAAAATGGCATACATAGCGTGATCAAAAAGAGACATGTGACGAACAGGTTATATAAAAGACAATAGGGCCAATCTTTGTAATGCATGGGATAAGTAAAGAAAATCTCAAGGGACACACCAGCTGGAGAGGATCAGATACTGTTCTCCATTACAGGGATATAAATCTGAGATAAGTACCACTGACATCAGTTTCAAACACACATGTTTTAACTGAGAACAAAATCTGGCCAGTGTCTCAACTTTTGGTAGATCTGATACTCTGTCTGCACTATATTCCCAGACAATTTGAATGAATAGYTGTTTCAGGCAGGCATTCATCTCAGTCTGACCATATGCGAAAAGTCTCGACAATGCAAGTATGTATCACATACAAGCCATATTAAGTCCTATTAAGCTAAAATTTGAGGTGAAGTAAAAAACATAAAATTATACCAGGAAAAACAAAAAGAATGAAAGTGCTGTAATAACAGTAATCAAAAACTGTACCAAACCCAAGACTTTTTATCACTGTATGAAAAAGCTCTCTTACTTGAAGGGGCTGATCAGTAGAGAAGTGTAGAATAGCAGTGATTATCCCAACCCTTAGTTTGCAGCCCCTAGCAACATATGGCTGAAGAAAAAAGAACTGAAGATGTTTTTTTAAAGATTGTCACTAAAGGCACCTCATAAAAACAAAGGAAGTGCAAAATCTACAGAAGCTGTAGTTCTGCTGTTAATGCTGTGGTTCCTGACATGACCTCATTATTTTTCTCTTATTTTGTATAAGCACCATTGTCAGATATTTGTACCAATTTTTTTTTTTTTTTTAAATGAAGAGAACGAAGATCATACAAAAACATTTTCCAAGGACAGGATAGAGATGTATAGTCCTATTTACAGCCATACTTTGAGTAGATTATATTATATAACGCTTGGTGTGCCTCTTAAGAAAAAGATTTTGAGAGAGTCTGAAGACAAAACACAAAAACAAACCAGGATCCAAGATCCAGACAGTATCTGCCCTCAGTATGTTCATGGGGCAGTCAGATAGCAAGTAAGGTTCCCCAGATGCTATTTGCATTTCAGTGGTATTGCAGGTGCCACCACTACGATAATGCACATTTGTCTGAAAGATTATGAACAGCTCACTTGATGACTCTTCTGCATATTATCAGATAACACAGGTAAATGAACATAGAGCTTATGAGATTTTTAGGTCCCAGTAGCACAAATGCAAAGCCCTTTTCTTACACATTTGTACTATGCCCGGCACAAAGAGGACCCGTGTCTCCCATGTGCTCTTTACTCTTCAGGAAAAACAAGGGCCACACAACACACCCCCACCACACCAAGACCACGTTTCTTGTTTAACAGTAGGATTTCGTATTTTATGGAGCTTTGTTTCTGACTCCACTGCAAAGGCTAAGCTGAGTATTGTGTTTAAAACAGCAGTTCCAGATCTTTGCAATGCATCAAGACATTCTTTTATCTAGTTTTAAAGCACTTACACTGAGTATCTCTGAATATAAAATAGATATTCTGAGAATACAAAGTAACTGTTACTTAGAAATAAAATTAGTTTGGAAATGGTTCCTTTAAGACCTTAACAAATCTCTAACATAATTTATATTTCTCTTAAGTGATCCAAATGCAAGGATTTCAGTTCTCGCTGGCATGTATCAAAACCAGCTCCAGTGGAGTAGATTGGCATTTAAATAGGCACGCTTCTGACAACCTAAGAAAAGAAAATTGGTTTAAAAATCACTGAGATATTTAATTCATATGATCATCTCAACAATCATAGTGGTTACAAGCTTCTTGGTACTTTACTTTTTGGTGCACAAAAGGTAAACCTGGGCTAAATTACAGAAGATGCAAGTTCTCAGAAGTCAGAATTTGGGCAGCTCTCCAGTAAAAGAACATAGATACAACTGTTGGAACTGGAAAATACTGAATATCTGTTTCTAATACTGATTAATGTGCTTTCAATACAATACAATTTCCTTCACAGTTAAGAACCTTTTAGTTAAGATTCACTAAAATAATTTGAACCACTTACATTTTTAGTTTACTATGATTTTGTACAAGTGCTTTTTTTCTCCTGTCAGTCTCAGGGAATATTTACCAAAGATATTTTACTGTCTCTATTTCCTACTCTTGATTACTTGGGGTAGGATAGCTACTGTCCTGTTTCTTCCCACTGAGACTAATATGAAGTAATGTCCATGCCAAAAAAGGGCCAACGCTTTGCAAGTTTCTTCTAAGGAGATAATTGCTCCTTCTGTCTACTGAGACCAAAGCTTTCCATTTTGAAGAAGGGCAGCAAAAGGAATTGTCAATCATAAATATTTCTTTGCTTCAGCTATTCTTTTTATCAGATCTAGTCTCCAGAGATGGCAGGAAGCAAAGGGCAACAGGGGGTGCACAAGTGTGCTGGGAAATGCACAAGGAAGAAGGTAAAGCAAAGGAAACCCTTTATACATTCCAGCATCYTCACTTTTCTCTGATGAGGTTAAAAAGGAGCAAACACAGCTTAACTGAAGGGTTATTATGTCTGTTTTGTACGGCTCTTGAATAGCAGAGAACAGACAGAGTAAATTTCAGACAAATCTGTTCCACTGTTCAACCTGCAAATTATTAGATACATCACTTGTTAGCATTTTCCTTATTTTGCATTGATTAGTGTAATATTCTTCACTTAAAAATCAAAATCAAGTGAAAACAAGGTGATTCCCAATAGGAGATTTTTTTTTTTTTTTTCATTTAATCTGCCTGTAAGAGGTCCACAGGAGGCATATTTAATTCAGGAAACTACAGGACAAGAGATACAGCACTTGTTTTTTCTGGTAGNAAAAAAAAAAAAAAGAGACAAAAAAGGATATATTCACTATAACCATGAAGAAGAGATTCGAACAGCCCCTATGACCTCCCTCCCCACTTTCTTTGTCACCGAAGATAAACCGCTTTTATTTCTCACTTACTACTTCGTGATTCAGAAGAAAAAAAACACACAACAATTTCAATCGAGATACCTGAGATTTGTGGGTACTGGAACAGCAAAGTTTGCACACATTTCTGAGTCTCTGAGGTACTGATTCTCATACTGATTAATCCATAAAGTTTGCATTAATCAACATTTCTCYAGCTGTATGTTCATATCAGCTAACACTGAAAAAGCTACACTAGAATTCAGGAAAGCTCTAATAAGCAACAGTTCACATGGAATTCACATGTGAGGTCCTTACCCCAGCCAGCCAGCTGATTTCAAATTCTGCTTGCAGATATGTAAATCAAATTTTGTATCATGCGTGCTGGGTAATTTCTTTTAATGATGGTCAGAAAAAAAATCTCCAAAAAGAGGAGGGAATAAAATATTTCCTTTTCAAACATTTTCATTACAGCTTGTTTCTAACTAGCGTGCATGGTCTGTTATGGAAAATGTACTAAAATAGTAGGTTGTGATCAGAAACAACCGTTAGTTTAGGTAGGCACAGTCATCAGCTCTTCCTTGGATATTTAGGCTTCCCCTCTTTGCTCATTGTAGGGAAGGCAGGGACCCTGTTTGGAGCGAGCTTACCCATTACCATATCATAAAACAGAGCACCTTGCACTGCATCAGCTAATGTTTGAATTTCCCTTAGTGACTCTTCCCCTCAATAAATCCAACTTCTGCTTCTGATCAGTGCTTTCACCTTGCGCTTCTGAGCAGTTGATCATGACTACATCCAACAGCTGTATCACAGAGGTTGCCTATTTAACTTAGCACGTTCAAAACACACAACACAGGGCACTCTCCCCAGTTACAATCATGGACAGGGTTCATGTTTAATGAATAGGTAAACAAACAAAACTATCTTCCAGAATTGGGGGAAGTTTTATAAATGTGAAAAATAGGAAAATAAATGTTTTAGACCAAACCAAATATGTATCTTTACATCTGCCAAGCCAAAAAGCCACATTAGAAAAAAAATAAAAAATCAGATCAATAATGACTAGAAAGCTTGGAATGGGAAGAGTAGGGGAGGAAGCGTAGAATCAGAATTTTCAACAACACCCTAACTATCCACTCAGGGCTTCAATAAGAACAGCGAGCTGTTCATKCTCCAACTCTCTGTCTGGTGGGATAGATACACTTGCCCATACATAGGCATCTAGTGCCCTTTCAGATACTTCACGGCTTTTATCTTGGCCTTCAGTTGGCATGCTAGAAGAGCATGGGTCTCCCGTTGGTCTTGCGTCATATTTGCTGGTTCTGCACAGATATCTTGAATACCCTGTGAGCGTCTCGTATAGCCCCAGACATTTCCACATGGGCAATGAATTGCAGCCAGTGTGTCAGATTCTGCAGTGTCGTAACACAGTCTGATTCTATGCATGTGGCCTATGTGCCAAAGTGACCAAAATGAGTCTAAATGATCTGCCCTTCGGAGCCAAGAATTTTGAGCTGCTCAAACAGTTAATTGTTCTCTTAGTGACTGGAATAAATGAAATGTTTTTACTCCTCATGCTGAATGCTTTGACTGAAAACCATAAAAACTATTACACATTCCCTTAGGCAAGCCTGAGTCTTTTTAAGTTTTCATAGGAGCCTTCGAATTCTGAAAACACAGAAACAAGACTCAAGCACCTTCTTGCTCAATTTAAATATAAAGATTTTTTTCTAAAATCAGATTGTTTATTTTAACAAGTCTAGTGAGAAGCAGGTTCAGAAAACCAATATTGATCCATGCTATAGAAGTTCATAATAGTCATAAATTAACAGTTTTATTAGGGAAGTAGAGTTGGCTTTTAACACACGAGGGTGCTGAGGAGGTTGTCAAATGGAAATGATAAAAAAAAAAAACACACAAAACATTGTGCACTGTAAACTTACCAAAAAATGTTGTTTCTCTCAGTTACTTAATATTTGTAGTATGAAGTCTTTCTTCCTAACACCATTAAAAAAAAAATAGAAAATACAACAGTGACCCAGCCTCCTGCTGGCATTTTCCTGTTGACACTATCCCAGGATATCATTACATAGCTACCTCAAAGATAACAGGGGAAAATATATCACCTTGTCTGCACTTCCATACAATGCTCCTCTTCAGCATGGACTCTGGGTTTCTCTTTAACTCAATGACCTTTTCCATGGGCTTCTGCAAAGAGGTCATTTACAAAGTAGGGAACTTGCCTGATTAGAAATTATCTTGCTGTAGATTGGGAATAAGATCACTCTTCCCTTTTGCAAAGTGTTTTGAAATCTACCAGTCATAAGATAAGTTTTTTGAAGAGTTTTCTCCCCTCAGGAATGTTGAAGGTGGTCAACCCCAGCAGAAACAGTGCAACAGCTTGAACACACTCAGCCTCGTGCACCTTTTTTTAACTTCTGAATTTTCTTCATTAACACCAAATTCCCAAGTAGCTGCCAACAGACCATAGATATTGTTTATATTGGACACTTTAAAAAGACTAGCTTATTTTTGATCAACCTTTCATCTCTAGCTGAATATTGACTCTGTTCAGATTTCAAAAATAATGAGCACAACCGCATAGCTATCATTGAGGTACAAATTCTATTCATTTTATTTTCAATACACTTAGTACTAATGAAGGATGCTGGAAGAGCCTCTAAGACTGCAGAAATCTTATCCTGTTAAAAACCATGCACCAGAAAAACAAGACTACTTTAAATTTTAGAAGTCAGTTTGACGTATTGGATGAAGTTATAATGGCTCTGCTATCTCCACTCTTACCTCCTATGCATTCTGGCACAAGTAAATAAAAGACACAAAATCAGTGGAAAGGATTGAATAAAATTATGTACTTAGAAGGTGCAAAATAAATTCTCAAATGAGAATAAAACTTTTAAAAAAGTTAGGTCTCCTGTGTTGTTCTAAGTGCTACTTTTCCATTTAAAAAATAAGAAAATTGGATGGCAAAAATAAATTGCATAAATTTTGTTCCTTTAAAAGCAACAACTAAATGGCACACACTACCTGAGTCCTCCCTATGCTAACTGAACATAATGGGTAGAAAAATGATATGTATTCTAATCAGGAAGTAACAATAGCTTCATAAGAGATAGAAAGATAAGCAGAAGGCCTATGAAAGCCTAAGCTTTCCAGTTAAATATTACTTTAAAACACACTATATGTCTACATTATGAAAAAGAAATCATTATTTTGGTCTACAAAGGCAGAAAAATACCATATGATTAAGAGTATCAAAAAATTCCAACTAACAAAACAAGTGACAGGTGTGCACTACTAAAGAGGTATTTAGGGTTAAATTATATGGAATAAAGAGAAACCATTGCAAATGCACAGGTAGACTTGACTGGTCATAGATGTCAGTTATGAGACTGGAGAGAAATGTAGAATTGTCTGTCAGAGACTGCAGAGAATTGTTTATTTTGCTCAATAAACCATTTTATATGCACGGTATCACACACTACAGAGTATGCATTCATCAGCCAGCACAATCCCAGCTCTCACAAAGCAATTTAACAGGATGCTGCCAACTTGAAATATTAAGAATCTGAAGTCCTGTCCCCACCTCCCCCCCTCAAAAAAAAAAAAAMCTAACACAATTTAGTTCTAAAAAATACTTTCAGGTGTAACGCCTGCTTCTGCCATTTTTTTTCTGATTTTCTAATCATATTTTCCAACCAAAGAAAAATTTTTTGCTTTCCTGTTGCTGTGTGAAAGATCCACTGATTGCAAAACTGGTTGCATTAGCAAAGAGCAAACTAGAAAGAATTAACGTCTTTAATTTTATACTTGTAACTTGTAATTAAAAGCTTTCTCTTTGTAGAAAATACAGCTCAATATTTAGAAAGGGCAGCTTTTTCCTATGATGTGTAACTGTTCTTTAAACAACTTAGTCTGTAGGCCCAACTGGCAGACATACGCATGGGCTTGCCAAGCTCTAAAACACAATAAAACTATCACTAATGCTATCAATGCAGGTGCCATTCCTTCCGCTGAATGTACCTAACAAAATTACTCTAAAAGCATATAGATTTTTTTAAAATAGGGTTTGCTAATCAAATGGTGTTCAAAACTTCAGAAATTCAAGCAGTGGTTGGAAGACATAGAAAGAACTGCCTGGATGTTTAGCCTGAACAAAAGAAAAAACATACCAACTCCATGAAATTTAAACATTCCATAGGAGTTAAAGGCAGGTAAGCCCTGACATTCCAGGTAATTGCACTTTGTATATAAGGGACCTTTAAAATTTACCAACCAAATCTCCATGAGCAGGATCTATAGGATTTTATAAGAATTTCTTGCCTATCTATATTCCCTACAAGATCTGCTGTGCTAGAAATGAAGGAAAGAAGACTCTTGGCATGGCATTTCCTCACTATACAACAAAGTATAGTAATTACAAATAAAAAAATTAAAGACACCAAGCATTTCACATGAAAATTAAAAGAACTGAACACATACACGCCTGGTTCAATGCACAGATAAATTCAGGTAGCTACCGAACCCTCTTTTGATTTCTGTTGGGCTCCTTTTAGTAATGGTTGGCAATGAAATTGGAACAATGTGTAGCATACCACATAATTTCCATTGTTATTCCATTAGCTGAATAACAGCCATACATTTAAAAAAAAATATTCAAGGTTACAATGAAATAAAGTATTTCCTTCAGTATATTAAAAATATTCGGAGTTAGTTAGTCTGAGATATTACAGCTGAAAACCATGTACGAGACAATTATGGTTTTGTAAGAACTACTTTTTGGCTTGAGTTATGCTTCTAACAACCATTTTGTAACTTACTTTCTTACTAGTTTTGCCATTTTATTGGCCTTTTTTTTGCTGCGGTCCACAAAATTCGAATCACCTCAGAATCATATTTCATACTCAGCTAATTTGGAGTATGTCCTAAAAATTTCACAGATGTGAGAAGCACTCAGGAGCAGACATTTTTACAGGTGCTCTCAAGCTTGCCACCAGCCAGCCATCAGGTCAGCCACTCCATTACCACCCACCCTTCAACTTTTCCTTTCTCGCGAGAATCGAGTGGCATGTCTATGAAAACATGGCAGTTGTGAACTTGGACAAACACACCATCATAATCTTTTTCTTTTTTAGTCTATTAATGCCACCTACAGCTAGAAATGCTGTGCAGAGTCAGCAGGGCAGGGGAGAGGCTGCAGCCCCCAGAGCTGCTATCAGGACCCTGGTGTCTATTTGCCAAAACCCGTGATTTGAACAACGCTGACTGCACCCGCGGTGCTGACCTACGTCCCTGACTCCTCTCTTCCCTGTAGGACAGCTCTCTCCTCCTGCTCCCAAGATGAAATCTGCAGCAGAAGATATCACCACAGCATATAAAGACAATAAACACTACAATTTTCACTAACGGTTTGACCGCAAACCTAAGAGGATGTATTCTTTAATTATAAAATGATCAGGGTTTAGCTTTCACAACCTCARAAGCAGCCATCCTTCACAAAGCCAGATCTCCATATGTTAATTTACTATTGGATAGAGCAATTGGTATCACTATATGATCTTCTTTTCTCTAAAATTGCCTAAAAATACAAATCAGGTTGCAGAAAATGCCAGAACATATATTTCACAGACATCTTTAAGACACCTGAAAATTAAATTATCGATCTTCCTATTAATCTTGGTTTACTGTAATTTAAAAGCATAATTTATTCTTTGCTTAATACAATAACTGTAGCCAGAACATATATTTGGTTAAGTCTAGCTAAACATTAATTCAAAGAGAAAATGGGAGCTACAGTTAAACAAGTACCTTCAATTCATGAGATAATGAACAATAATATAATACTTTTCTGTTTACCAGACTATTGTCAAAACTGTCTCCTGTACACTCATTATCATCATTCAATCAGAAAATCATAGTGTACCAGTCTCTCACATTTAATGGTTAAATGAGTTCTTTATGGTTTTACACCTCATAATCACCTCAAAAATGTCACCACACTGAAACTCTGAAGATGAAGGAAAGAGAGAAAATTAACAGGTAAGAGGTTTCTCTGGYTTGTATCAAATAACTGTAACCTCTAACTTCTTCATGTATCTTATTAGGATAAAAAAATGAAGCTTTTACTTGAACAGAGAAATCTTCAATTTCTGAATCTGGCAGTCAGGTTAATCACAGGACCTGTGATTTACCTCATGCACCATCTGGTCTTTCTTTTCCCCTGAGTTTCTTTACGGAGCTTTCCCCATGCTCCTCAGAAACTTCCCAGATGTAGCCTTTCTCCAGTTCCCAGCCCTCTGCCTCCAGGGGGRCCTGAGATGTTCATCATTACAATCGATCTCATCTGCACCAAGCTGGGGGTGAGGGGGGGGCAGGGAGGGAAGATTACTCAAGAGAGATCTGTGTTGAATGTTACATGATTTCCTATTGTCTGCTTTCTGATAAACTTCTTGCTTGCCAGGCCTTTGTCAGATATTCTGTATTTATAGTCACAAGGAACATCCTTCCTAACTCAGTTCTTAAGGTGAATTTAAAAGAAAACTTATGCCTGACATTTATTTATACATAATGCTAACATTTATGCCCTATCATTACTGTATTCTTTTTGGACTGATTTCTATTAAATCAGCATTACAAAATGCAGAGTTAGGAGTTCTTTTAACCTAATTTACTTTATGTGCTTTTCCCCTAAATTGAATGTATGTGACTGCAGACAATTTCCAGAATGGAAGTAAAGATTATACAATATAATTCATACTGCAGTAGCAAGTGCTAAAATCTGAAGATAAGCTATCCCTTCATCTTGTGATTTATGGAAACACTACATCATTTCAGACATATATTATGTCATCATCACAATGTTTCTTGCATAGAGTCTGTGTTATCATCATTCTAACCAGATCTAGCAAACAGAAAAATCTTTAGGTAATCTGATTTTATTCCCCAACACCAGAAATACATTAATAAAAACACCTGTCAGCCCAGGATGCTCTGGCATAATAAAAAAAAAAAAAAAAAGTCCTCAAGTTTTTCCTGAAATAATATATTACCTTTACACATTGGGGTAGAGAGAGGATTTCTTGTTCCTAGCACTTTTCTAAACAGCAATCACAGGCAGTCTTYTTATGCTCAGAAACATCTTAGGATATGGTCCTACGCTGTAATTCTCCAACACCAAAGCAATTTTAAGAAAACACCTGCTCTCTCCAGGCCCAAGTCATGCACCTGCCATTATGCAGTAAGATGACTTAATGGTGTGGGTTGTTTGTTGTTGTTTAAATCAGATTGCTCTGGAGCATGACTCCACACAGAATCCCAGCAGCACGATTAAGGGACAGTCGAACTGAGGCAGGCAGGAAGGTGTTTGAATGGGAACACCTTTACCACTGAAGAAGTCAGATATGGGCTGCACCCTTCGTCAGCGAGAAACAGTCCTTCAGGGATTTATTTACTACAGTATACTAGGTGAGCATATAAATTCCCAGTGGCATTTTCAAAGGAGGCTGTATGTGTGGCAGTGTGGGTACAAAGGCCAATGAAAGCTGGACATGCAACACTTTGAGCTACTCTGGAAATACCGTCGCTAGTGAGAAATATCTGTCCTATGCTTATGCAGGTAACTTGAGACTGCATTTATCTCATTCACTAAGCAAGGTATAAAAAAAAGAAAGAAACCATAAAGAGTGCAAAATGAGAACAAGGGAATATCCAGGACTGAGACAGCCCAAGTCAGCTGCAGGCAGAGAGGAGGCAGGAGGGGAACCGCACAGTCATAAGACTGAGTCAGAGCTACTGAAGCAGCGGTTGCCAATGAAGAGGAGGAGGAGGAATGGGGAAAGACAGGCTTTAATTCCTTCTCAGTAAGCTTTGGCAATTTCCCTGCAATATAGAAATGCCTAAACTAATTTTTAAATGATCAGTCTAGCTTGGCAGCACTATGCTCAGTAATGGCTAATTTATCCTGCTTCTCAGCCTCTATGATAGTAGACGTACCTGAAAGGCATGAACACACACAATTTTAAATATATTTCAATTAAATGTGAGGTACAACATGGTTTAAATAAAGCTTGACAGACTTATAAACCGCACCACCATGAGGTTATAGGCCAAAATCCTACATGTCCAGTTATCACAAATCAACTAGTAACAAAAAAATCACTGGTGTAAAACATTTAATTTTTTTTTAATATTAACTTACAATGGATGGATTCCAGAGCTTTTTCTGTGKTTTTTTGCATGTCCACATTGTCACCTGGATTCTTGGAAGGAAAGTATTGCTAATTAACTTGATGAGTCTCTCACTTAGACTCTCATCCTGATTTTAGAATGGCAGTTTTGAGACTCAGAGCAGAATATAAACGTTGAAGGAGAATGTAAGGATTGCATTTTCCTTTCCACAATAATAATGTTTCTGGTAATTTATTCATTGGAGAATTTCCTTACAAATAACCAGCTGTAGCATAGCTAGATGCCCAGGGTGGTAGCTAGGAAGTTAACAYGCACAGATAATTTTGAAGAAACATTACTGAGCAATTTGAATAGTGAAATCAAAATGCAGCATTCACTTGAGACAATCTTTGCAGAGCTGCTCCTTTGTTACCTACTAGTAGGAAGATAGGAAGATAGATTTGGTTTATGTGGTAAAGCTGTTCTCTTTCACAAATCCAGAAGGGACCCATTTGTGTCTCAGCTGTAACACAAAGCGATACATACAGCAAGGCAATAACCAGATGCAAATCTGTTGGTTGTCTGGGTGTGGTGTAGTGTCTTGTCACCAGTAAGATCACATAACGCAGACACAATACAGGTAAATGAGGTTGGGAATGATACGACTATTTGTTTATCACCTATGATGAAATATCTTTTTTCTTCTCATATTAAGGTGATAAAGTGGAGGATTACATATATAATTATGCTATTTCACCAGTAATGTATTCAGTATATAATAAACAGAAAAAAGTTGGAAAGGCTGTTCTTATAATAGCATTGATTTTAGACTACACATTAGGACTTGAGGTCATACCTGAGATCCTGATTTAGATTAAATAGGTGTCAAAATCTTACAACTTCATCTGATCTCGTAAGATCTGCTCCACTTGGGTTAATTTGGAAGAATGAACACTCCTTCAAGGAAAGCTGAATGCAGGCTCTTTCTAGCTAGAAAGAAAATAAGAATATGTTTTCTCTGGAAAAATACAAAGCTAATGCCACATTGCTCATCCTCAAAACCCAAAAGGATTTTAAATTTATCTAATTCAGAACTATCTCCTTTATTTTATTTTATAAAAAAGAAACATTCACATTTGTCAGTCTGAGAAGTACCAAAGAAAAAAGAAAAGTAACACAAAGCAATTGATTTTGCTTATGCACCTAGGTCTTGATAATAAGTAAGGAGCAACAAGCAATGAAGGGATGAAGGGTCAGGAACACAGACTTCCAGTAGAACCATTTGAATGGTTCATCACTGAATGTTTCTCAAGGTAGGAAAATAATTGCCCTCAGTCACCAGTTTTGCTGAATTCTTAGAGAATAAAAAAAAAAAAAAAAAAATACCTCTTGATGCAAGTATTAAGCACCCAATTACTGACATTGAAGGGAATAACGTCAAAATGCAGACTCGAATTTAAGTAAAAAAATCTAAAACTACTTTTAAGTAGACAATTGCATTACATGTCAGCTTAAGTTTTTAAATATATTTTTGTCCTTTACTGGGACAAAACCAAAGCCTGTCAAATCTTATGGCAGTATGCCCCAGGGTCCATAGTCCTAATAGACGAATTCATATCTGGGGGCTGTTTTAGTTTTATTTATTATTTCTTTTCCTCCCATTCTCTTTCTTTTTGTCTGATCAAAAGTAACAAAAGAACTCTGAAATCTCAGAAATACTCAAATGTTCTTGAAACAGCGTATTTTGAAGGCAATACATGTAATTAAAAAAATTTTAACCAGCACTCCAATATCTTAATTTTTCACTACTATCTACCTGTTGATGTGCATATAAGTGCATACAAGGAAAGATCAAAATTACTAAGGAGATCAGTGCATACTTAAATTAAAGCGGCATTGACAGGTGTATCATCAACTTTGGTTGACAATCCTATTGAGTGGAAAGGGATTTCTGAGAGGGTTGTCATTCAAATCCTTCTCACAAGCCTCAGCTTAAATATATAGAGGATTTTTTCTTCTTTTAATTCAGTTCACCTATCCTTAAAGAAGCATATAATAATTCAGTAACACTTGCTATAGTAAGTGTTACCTCTTATTAAGTTGAGGGACAACGTTAAGAAGGTCCAAGCTCATGAACATACATGCTATTTAATAGGTTGGCCACAGACACAGCCAACTCTAGGGTAAAGTCACATTAAGAGAACACCCACGAGTGTGAGCTAATGAACAGTTTTAGGTGACATTAGACTCTTGTTAGATGTATTTCCATAAGGAAACTTTGGCTTCAGCCTGTAGCTGAGCTCCATGCAGGGAGACTGGCAGGACTCTGCCTCTCACAGGAACACCAGCTGGCAGTGTGCACGGAGCTTCTCTGGGAGATTCACAAAGCCACTGTCACCAGCCTCTGAAAATCTCCCACACAGCACACCAGCATTATACCTCATACTTTGAGACAGAAATGTAACCTATTCAGAATGGTGCAAAATAATCTAATACTAATCAAAACAACAGGTTTTACAGAAATTTCTTTAAGAACTTAAGAATTTGATTATAGGATCATATCTATCTCAGTGTGATGCCCTTCATAGCAAAATGTGGAACATCTTCAAATCACAGTAGGTTTATAATGGAACCCGGTTTACGACCTGAGCTTTTCTGAAACTATTGTCTTTGTACATGTATCAAAGTGATGGTCTATCAGTATCTGCATATTTTCTGATTTTCCTGCATAAGTATGTGAGAAAAGGGTAAAGGAGACAGCTATACTTGTTTCTGTTGGTCATTTCAGAGGGCTTAGTTTACAAATTTAGGGAAGGCAGCATTTCGGATACTTCTTTAATAGTGTTTGCTCAGTCTTAGGAAAATTCTGTCTAGCCAGAGACAACCTTATGAAATCAGAGTGTGAATATGAAATTAGAGTATGTCCTGAGAGTGGTAATTATCTTAAAGAGGGATATAATTCCTTTCAAAGTGAAGTTCCAGTGAAACACTGGCTTCTATCAAAACCCTTTCATCAATATAATTTTGTGCATCATCTTTGGTAACAAAATTCTGCACCAGTTCCTATTTTTTTCCATTAGTATCAAGAGCAAGAATCATGGTAGTTCATTAAAGTAATGGCAATTATGTAATCATTTATTAAAACTGCCTCCGAAAACTGATTCTTGTGTGGGACTGTCAGAATCTACCAATGCGCATATTTGTGATGTAGTGTGATAGTGCTGGGCTGAGAGAAGAAGACAAAGACATATTATACAATATGCATTTATTCCCAGTATGTACTTTTAAATGTATAGCTGTATGATTTAACACTACGATAATCTCATTCCTATTAATGCAGCAATCCCAGTTGCAGTATCTCAATTTATGGGACTTATTCATTCACATCCATCAAGCTGTTAAGTCTTCGATCACAACAGTGTTTTCTAAAACAGAAGTTTTTAGAGTCATTTTAAATTTTAATACCAAAATATATTGTATTGGAAACCTCTACCAAATGTATCATTTGCTTCCCAGTCAGTTTAAAATTGTTTACTGATTCCACATTTTACCTTGTTTGGCACAATCCACAAAACATTTCTACTGATACATTCAACACTCAGGCTATTTAGACCCACCATGATTCTAATGCTATCCTTTCACCCCTGAGGAGCTATTAGGGGTATTTGTTAGTCCTAGCCATGCAGAACATAGAGTTAAAAAGTGTCGCATGCTTAAAAAAAGTCATTTGCATTGTTATCTAGAATAGGAAACGATATCCAGAAGGACATATGCTTTGCTCATGACAAAAACATTTTTTTAAACTTTTTTCTGGTGAACATTGTGGAACCCATACAGGTCAAAATTGTGCTTCTTGCTCTTAACTCACAGTGTCAGAGCTGTTGATAGATACCCCAATTTGTAAAGYATTTAAGGACGTGCTTTCCTTTGTGTATGGACAAAAAGCACTTTCCTAGGTTGGAATTAAGGACATTCATAAATGTGAAAATACTCCCCAGATGAAATGTAAGAAAGATAGTGACTACRCTGCTAAAATGCAATCAACACAAACACATGCTAAAAGTAATGGATTTAAACACATCCTTAAATCAGAGCCTGAATTACAATTGCAGAGCCAATTTCCATCTCCTCAACTTTACAATTAATACTGTCAGCCAGCAAGGACTAACTAGAGGGCCTGTAATCTCTTTATTAGCAGCATTTAGTGCGGTCTGTTGCTTATGCTCAAGTGACAGAAGCAGTCACTGAGCTGAACAGAATATCACACATATCATCATTGCACCGAGCCCAAACAGCTGTACAAACACCTTGAAAGCAATTTGTGCTAATGTGCAGCCACATCAGCATGCAAAAGATGTGGAAATGTAAAGAAAACACAGTTTGAAGCCATTGGTTTCTGGGGAAAGGAAGATCTACTGTGGACCCACCAATGTTACCAGTGACCACAATCCACACAAATGTGCAGTCCACCACATCGTACATCCAGAGTGTTTGAACTTATCATGTGTATGCTACACAGCTCTTCAGCTCGGTGTGTGTGTGTGCAACAGTCACTGGGCACAAGCTGGGCTGGCCGTGCATCCTCTGCTCACACGAAAGCATGCATCAGAGACCTGCTGATTTACAGTGCACATGCCACATMGTACATTTGTCCATATTTCTAGGACTAACTGATTTGCAACCATGTATATGCTATCACAATAGAGTGTTTAGGATTTCAAGATGTACCCAGAATGGTTTGAAAACTGAACAAAGCTCAGACTGTAACTAAGAAAGCTTCTCTTCAGGGACACTGAAACAGCCAGTTTAGTGGATGTCAAAAAATAATGACTCACTGCCACCTAGAGGCAATTCAGATATTCCCTTTCTTATCCTCGTATAAAATCTTTCCTAGTTCACCAGCTCAAAATGCAGATCTCCTGCATTGAGTTTTTTGAAAAGTAGATTAATTTCAAGYTTGTTAAGCAGGCAACGAAATCAACACTTTATGGAAAATGGATATGAGTTAACAGTCAGTTAAATATCCAGGCCCTTGTATGTCGTAACTGAGCCCAAAGGCTGTGACTTCCTGCAATACAGTGGTCTCTTTCAAAGGCAACAAAAATCTGTGCTAAATATAAGTACGTATATTTTAGTACACAAAAGTAAAAACTTGATAAACAAGCATCAACAATAAAACTACATCTACCATGTACAGTGGGACAGGACAAAACAGCTCTTGTCTTTGTTTATACACAGCTCTCATCTTTGTTTTTAGTCATTAAAAAAGGAACATGAATATTTCAACTAGGTCTCCAGAATTTTTTTTTTCCCTCTATTGCTCCACTGAAATGCTTGCTGGCTTTTTGAGTGTTGAAATGTTGCATTGAGAAAACAATTTAAACACACAGCTATGAAGCAACTCTTTATTGTTGTCATTACCATTCATTCTGCATGCAACAAATATTTCCCATCTTTGCCTATGAAATTTTACACAGGCTAAGTTAAATTTGTTTTACATCAGTGTAAAATAATTGCCATTGAGAGTGTTGTTTACAGTAGAAATTCCCAAAGCGCACATGCATGCCATCAATCTAAAGTATTTCCAAGTGCTTCATGGCAGCAGTGCCTAAAGTCCCTATGAGGGGACTCACCCCATCTGTGAGGGTGATGCCTCTGCGCATCTGGAGCCACCTGTGAGTAGGGCTTTCCCCACCGTCAAGGCAAACAGAAGACAGAAGGGTTAAGGTGGTGGAAGTTGAAATGACAGCTTTTGTGGCATGAAGGACATATCTATGGCCATGAGATTGAGGTTTTCAGTTTCAGAACAGTGTGGTAATCAAGGAACATAAAGGTTTCGAAACCTGCTTTTAGACCTATGGGAGGAGGAAAGGGAGTGAGTGGACTCCCATAATCTCATACTCTTGGCCTGGTACAGAGCTACTAAGGCTGCCAAAATCCCCACAGCTGTGGCTGCCGCTTCTTGTGGTGCTTGAGCAAACAAGCAGAGCTTGGGATCTCCTGGGTTAGAGAGCTGGATCTTATCATCAATTTTATTTAATGATAGCCAAAAGTAAGGGAGAGAAGACTGAGTTATTTCAACAGAAAGGAATATCTGGATCAAAATCTTCCCTCAGTTCTCTACCATCTGTTATAAAAAGTCCCTGTAATAAATGCTGTAGTCTTGAAATTATCTGAAAGTTGCACATTTGGAAAGAACAATATGCAGTCTCTAGAGTACTTGGGGTTTAGCTCCTGAGTTTTTTGTTTGTGTATATCAAAATAAAATTATTTGGCAGTATAAGGATAACAAAGCTTGTGGAGAGTTGTGACAGAAGGAGGGACCAGACTGAAAGCAGTTCCTTCCACCATCTGTATGCATTAGTTCCAATTCGTACTGGTTCCTGCAACATGAAGCTCTTTATAGGTGGCACAGGACAGTTAAATTCCCTGTCTTCATTTATTTTCATAACTTTCATTGGCACTATCATTTTGGCTGAAATTTTCCATGCTGGGTGTCTGCACAGACTGATGGATTTGGGGGAGTTTTTAGGATTCAGCAATCCTGTTTAGATGTAGCTAAACAAACAACTTTGTAAACCCTTGAGAGAGCTTGGGGGACAGGGAGGGAGGTCCACTTAAAGTATTAGTTTGGCTGTCGCACTGATAAATTCTAGTGCTTCTTAAACTTCAAGGCAGAGCTTCAAATTTGCTAGAAAGTCACCATTCACCACTGTCTACCTTTTGAAAGACTTGAGTTCCTCCACATTTGGCCAGGTTCTACAGCTATGAAAAAAAACTGTCACTTGCACATGTCCAGCAGAGATTTTCAAAGAGCTTAGTAGTTAAGTTCTCTAAAGAGTCTGTCTAGAATGAGAGTGATCCCCAAAGCTTCTACAAATCGAAAAGACAAAGGACTGCATTGATACACCATTCTCATTAGGCATGCTCCAACCAATTTACGCAAAATTTTCCCTAAAACTGTCACAGAGGCTACTCAGAGGATACCGGAAACCAGTTAAGAGTAGAATTTCTAGTAAGGGCATTCTGAAATGTCTCAGCTACTCCATCCATCCCCAAGCTCTTTTCCCTACTTATACAGCCCCAAGACAATCAACAGAGTTCTCTTCAACATTTTCGTCCCACCTACAGGATGTTGGGAACAGACAAGAACTTGCAGCAATGTTCAGAAACCAACTTGTTTTTTCCAGGACACAACCATTATACTGGGATAAGTACAAGAGAGCTCAGTGCTGCATGTGCCACTACGCTTATTTATTAGTCACACAGTTTGTTCCCTTTTAGGGCCCATGAAAAATGGAAGACATGGATGTAACTCAGCTCAAATTCTGTCCTAGAGAGAAGAAGAAATACAAAGCAGACTGTGCAAATACAAAGTGAACTGTGACTGCACTTACTACCTGGTTTTTCAGCTACTGAGCTGAAAGGCTCTTGCCAGTTTCACCTTCTGTCCGCAGAAGACAATTCAGCTGACAATAACTTTCTGGATGAGCAGTCTAGAAAACAAAGGAGTGCTCTCCGGGACCTCTTAAAACATGAGACACAGAAGACAGACCAGATAGCTGCAAAGAAAAAAAGCAAAAAGAAAACCATAATATTCAAATACCAAATAGCTAGGAAAAAATTTGGATAAAGTACCAGCTGGAAAGATGCTCTGAACTGTGAAAAAGGAAATTATTTTTCACTGTTTGGTTCACACTCTGTTCAGGGGAACTGAGTTTTCTTTCTTTGAAATGATCAGGATTATGTGAAAGAAATATGATTCCATTATCAGTTTATTCCCCTCTTGGGAAGAACTCGTAARCCTCCCTAAAATTGACTGTTTGGGTCAAAAGTATGAGGACATTATATTCTCTGACATAGACAGTATTGGTATCGTGAAGAGGAATTTCAATTGCAGGATTATCTGTTTACCAATATATCTTAATACTAGGCATTATCATCGAATTTTCCTCCTGGGGCTTACCTTCTACATCAAAGTTAACAGACATAATTGCACACCACTGTATTATACATTATTTTAAGGACTGAACTCAACTGAAACTGCCTCAGCTGTAGTATCAGATACTTAGACAGTCACTGGAAAAGTTATTCGGTCTTATTGTATAAGACCGTTTCTCAAATTCATTGAGTGGCACCCTGAGTTGGCAACAGTTCAGCGCCTCTAGAACTGAGGAGTGAGAACTAGCCAAAAATCCAAAAATCCTGTTTTAAAGTATTTATACTTATTCCCTGACTTTGGAGGAATGGAGCTACTGCCAGAGGTGTTTAGCTGTTCTTGAGCTACTGGAAGCACTTAAGGGGACTATTTCTCACTCTTGATTCTCAAAAAAACCCATACAACTGGATGATACTAATATCCAGCAGCTCACTATCTCCAGCTGACACTGATCCCACTGCTTCCTCCCTCTGCACCACCCCAAATGCTGTGCACTTGTTATCAGCCCTGAACCAGCCCTGTCATTTGTTGGACCTTCCATGTAAGAGAATTTGAAGCATTAATCCAGCAGAAAACTAGCTCCAAAAAAAAAGGGGGGTTTCTGCCGGCTTATGGAACTCAGTTGGCTCCCATAAATGTTTGACAGGTACCAAAGCTGGCATGAGGGGAAGGGCAGAACTGCAGAGCCAAGGATAAGTGGAAAGGAGCAACGAAGTAGAATGGAAAATTATCTTTCAAATAAAACAAAGGTTGGGCTTTGCTAGATCTAGACCCTAAATCTATAGGGCTCATATGACCCTTTTCCTACAACAGTTTTTCCTAATCCAGCAGGAATGACAGTAGTGCCTGCTTACCTCATCCTTGCATATCTGACAACCAAATACAGTTATTTGGCATGAAAGCTTTTGCTCACATTTCTGGCATTCACTCCAAAGACATGCCAGTATTTCAGAGTAACACTTTCTCTGTGACGCAGTGCACTTCAGAGAGTCAGGAAGATAACATGAATTCAATATTGTTATCAATACAGATAATGAAAACGGTTCAATTTCCACAGCTGCAGAAAAATCTGTCAAGCTAACTTACATGCCATGAAGCTACTATATCAAAGGAAAATTTCCCAATAAAATTTTATAGAACAGTATTTAGTAATGGTATCTCCAAATGTTAATGAAATTATCTGCTCTCAGCTTTCACACATTCATATGGTGTCTAACAGTGACATTGAAATACAACTGCTACTCATTGCAAGGTCCTTTTCATCGTAGTTAATCAGCCATTTGCTATCAACCATTTCCCTAGTTACATCAGGTCCAATATTATTTTCAAAATGATCCTCATACTGTTTTTCTTATTCAGACAAATTCACCTTAGATTCCTATAAAATTCARTGGTAATTTTCGACTAAAAGTAAAAGACAAGATATGATGCTTCAAGACTGATTTGCAAAGAGAAATAAACTTGTGGTGGTTGCTCAGGGAGACTATGAGAGCAATATCTAGACGGTAAAAACTGAGGTATAAAATGTAACTAGTCATTAGACAGTAATGTACTATCAGGATTAATGGTCATTTTTTTTTTCTTCAGAGTATTTTCTCCATGACAGGGTACAGCTGTCAGGGTTTCAACAGATCTTGATTTTTTTGGCAGAAAAAAACAACAACAACCTGCAGTTCGCTGAATATTTTCCAAGTGTAGTTCCCAGTTGCCACAGAGGTAGTAGACATTCTGGAGAAGCTCCAGCTGAACAAAAAACCAAGCAGCTCTCAGCACTGCAGAAGTTATTTTGAGGCTGTCACACACTCCAGTAAGATCCAACAGTGAATTACAAAAATACTGCTTCAAAGGTTTCACAAATCCTTCTTTAGAGTTGGTCTGAAGCCTCCAAAATACCCAAGTGTTGCAATATGGGCATACAGTAACTTCAGAGCTATGTATGTCTGAGGTCTGCTATCATCTGCATCACACTAACTGTGGAGCAGTGACATATGAAGCCAGAAAGTCAGGCTATCTTGTAGCAGTCAAGAGCAGGAAAGCTTTGAACATTCCTGTACTTTGCAAAGAGCTCTCTGAATAATTCTCACAGAACAGTTTGTTCAGTGATACTGATACAGTGGGTGCTCAGGACAAACTGCCAGCAGGCTTCCATTTATTTGAATTTAATACTCAGATTTGATTCATATCTAATAAAATCTTGATCTTGTTGTTTAACTGAAATAGTCAAAATCCAAGGTGTGTTTAGCTGCAGTTGGTCAGCTGTGTTGCAGGATGTTTGCATACTCTCCTGACTGGATGAGTTTACAGGCGTATCAAACGACTGTTGTGCAACTGGAAGTAAAATGTGGCTCTTTCTCACAAGTGCATGAAACCTTGGAGTTTGCATTCTGTGAACGTTTGGGATTGTCAGACTATCTGGAGAGCAAGGAGAGGTGACAAGAAGGAGAAAGCGTGTTCGAAACAAAKTCATTTAACAGTTCAAAACACTTCACACTATTTACCCCAGCCTTAATTATAATTGATTCCTAAGGACACATTTTGCACATAAGCATGCTGGAGATATTTAATCTCTTTCAACATGCATGGGCATAAAGCTCTCTTCATGGGATATCTAGCAAGACAGAGCAGTTGCTAAAAGAAAAACTAGAATATATACAAAATGCTGGAAAAGCTTCATTCCCTCCTCCTCCCAAAAATAAATTCCAGAGAAACACAAGCTCTATCGTTAACATATTTCAGTCTCATTTAAGGGCCTATAAAATCCCACATATATACAATACTAAWAGCTAACACTAGCAAGTAATACAGCAATAGCTAATAGCTAATGTTTTCAATGTGAACAGTCATATTGCACTTTTGAAAATTTTACCCAGATAGTCTAAATATTGCTTTGAAGTCAGATATTCACTTTTATTTTTAAAGAAAGCTTTTAAATATTGTCCTGTTTCCATACATTCACACTCTGATATCAATTCACAATTTTCTTGTGCAAACAACATATACTTTTTACAGCTCTTACACTAGATTTTATAAAAATGGCACCCCAAAATTACCAGTTAGGACAAATAAGGAAATATTATCTCTTGTTCATAAAAGCAGGATAGGACATTCTATTTTTAGGTAGGACTCAAATGTATCATTTGGCAATTTATAAATTTTTACACATCATTTTCCCACCTGTAAATGAGGGATGCTATATTCAGTTTTACAAAAGACTAAATACAGCTATCTCTTTCAAGCTTTGGCTCTCTAGACTAGAAAGAACTCATAAAGCCAAAGTATTAGTGCTGTGCATTAGTATTTCTGCTGATCAGGCACCTAAGACTAATGTTCAAGTTATACATTATATCAAGATTAAAATCTGTAAGGAAAAAAGGTGGAATAACTCACTTGGGCTCATGGTCATTAATCTTTCATTTCTTGAGCAAATCTTTTGCAAAATACACTTAAGTCAATTATGGTTCCAGACAGAAAAAGAACAAATATAGAAAGGTATAATCAGTCAAGAAGACCTGAAAATGAAACACGTGGATCCTACAACAGAAAGCAAGCGCTAGATCATAAGTAGTTAATCCATGGTTCTAAAATAGTACTGTATTTAATATTAGCTTTAATATAATACTAGTGAAGTGAGTTGCTCAATAGCAGTATTTGTAAATATTAACATCACAATATTAAAATATTATGATGCATATTGACTTTTTAAAATCTTCTCTTTCATGAGAATCCTGTTGATTATTTTATGTCTAGGAATCTACTTTCATCAGACAGCAGAAAACTGTCTTTTCCACCCAGTTCCATTCATTGGTTTATTTGGGGGTGGAATTATTTGTTTGTCCTAGGGAAAAACCACAAGGTGCCTTTGGAACACCATGGGAAATTCTGAGAACAAGGTGCTTTATAGCACCTAGGGTAGCAAATCATATGGAAAGAAAATAACCAGTGAAACAGGCAGTTCTCTCTAGTCAGCTTTTCATACTTGGATGCTGGCAGTAATTGCTGACCAGTGTACTGAGAGTTATTGCAGTCCTGCCTGATGGCTCAGCAGCAATATACTCCTGATAATCCTAATAAAGTACGACAGGTGAAATTTTCTTTCTTCTTGTGGGAAAGGAAGTGATGTTTATTCTAAATCTAACCTCTTCAATAACAGGATTTTAAAATGTCTTCACTAATTAGTTCTGGCTGCTTGAAAGATTGTTGCTTCTTTTTTTTTTTTGTTAATTATAATTTTCTAACCTCATCTAGCTCTGCTGTTGTTTCCTAAACTTTAAAAGCACAGCTGTCACAGAGAAGACTTCGATGTTTTGCAGCCTTTTGTATTTTTGTTTAGTTTCTTCTCCTCAAAAAGGACTTACTTACATTAATGTCAGAAGTATTTACTGTCAGTTTACTAGTTAGTGTTTAGGTAATGGAGCAAAGCACAACTTCTGAAGGACAATTTGGTCAAGAGCTACTTCAGAAATGTATTGCCTAACACAAACACGTTTACATTAGAACTACTTTCATTTTAAAGTGAATATTTTATGTTTCTGACAAAAAAAATTAGAAAACACTCAAGTTTTAATATTATAATATGATGGTTCCAACCTGTATTTTGGATGATTGGACAAAATGCTGAAAGCTTACAAAAAACACTAAACATTTCCTAGTTTGATTTCAAAAAGAAAAAAGTGTTCATTCTCCACTGAATTACTTTTTGAGTAAAACATGTTCAACTAGTTCTAGTAAGCCTAACATCAAGCATAAAATGTAACTGGATATTGCAGGAATGGAAACAAGCATAAAAATTATTTGTGATTTGAGTAAAAGAGCATCTATTCACGAAGAATGAAAATAAGTCTGGGGGTGATTGGGCAGCTCTGCATGTTATAGAAATGCACGAAAATTAATAGGGAGGCATGAACCTGTCTAGAGAGAATATAGGCATTTAGGCCTATTGACACTAAACTTGTCTTTCTTAGTTACCTTCTACTCACCCTAAAGAAGCAGACACTGGAATTCCATGGGCCTGTGGACCATAGGTTGAAAAATAATGCTGTAGTGAAAAAACACAATCTCTTTAAGATAAAAGTTGAAAAGCCCTAGAAGAGAAAACTTTGGAGTACTGTTACAGGATCACTAAGCTTCGGACAGAATATGAAGATAAATCTCTATAAGATTACGAGAAATATAGAGTAATGATTGTGTGAACATGGGAGACTAATCTCCAAAGCTTGGATGCAATATAAATGCCATCACTAAGAGCTGAAGGCTTAGGTAGTCTTGAACTTGCTATAAGACAGATTTCTTTAATAAATACCCAGTGAATCAATGAAAATTAATGCTGCTTTGGACATAGGTTTAGCAAGAAACAAGGTCTTACAGAACAACTTTTCATAGAAAATAATCTTGGATTGAGTGATCATGACCTGAATCAGTCTTTATCAAACTGCAAGACAGACAACAGATCTGCCTATGACTAATGTTTGGGATTTTAGAAAGGAACTAAAGAAACCATACAGAGTGAATTCAGGACTGCCAAGCTTTTAAAACACAGAAAGTAAGGAATTACTTTAAATCAAAGGGCAGACATTATTTAGAGTTCACATTGCAAGCAAGAAAAAAAAAGCTAATAGAAAAAGCTTATGGGCTTCCTTCAGTGAATCAGCTGCTTTTGTAGACATGCAAATCTACCAAGAACAAAGAGAGAGCACTGTGCCTCAGAAGGGCCGGAAGGAGGATCCCGGGAACTACAGGCCTGTCAGCCTGACCTCAGTGCCAGGGAAGATCATGGAGCGGTTCATCTTGAGAGCGCTCACGAGGCAGGTGCGGGACAACCGGGGGATTGGACCCAGCCAGCATGGGTTCATGAAGGGCAGGTCCTGCTTGACCAACCTGATCTCCTTCTACGACCGGGTGACCCGCCTAGCGGATGAGGGGAAGGCTGTGGATGTGGTCTACCTGGACTTTAGTAAGGCCTTTGACACTGTCTCCCACAGCATTCTCCTGGAGAAGCTGGCGGCTCATGGCTTGGACGGGTGTACTCTTAGCTGGGTAAAAAACTGGCTGGACGGCCAAGCCCAGAGAGTTGTGGTGAACGGAGTTAAATCCAGTTGGCGGCTGGTCACGAGCGGTGTTCCCCAGGGCTCAGTTTTGGGGCCCGTCTTGTTTAACGTCTTTATCAATGATCTGGACGAGGGGATCGAGTGCACCCTCAGTAAGTTCGTGGATGACACYGAGCTGGGCGGGAGTGTTGATCTGCCTGAGGGTAGGAAGGCTCTGCAGAGGGATCTGGWCAGGCTGGATCGATGGGCCGAGGCCAATTGCATGAGGTTCAACAAGGCCAAGTGCCGGGTCCTGCACTTGGGTCACAACAACCCCAGGCAACGCTCCAGGCTTGGGGAAGAGTGGCTGGAAAGCTGCCCGGCGGAAAAGGACCTGGGGGTGCTGGTTGACAGCCGGCTGAACATGAGCCGGCAGTGTGCCCAGGTGGCCAAGAAGGCCAACGGCATCCTGGCCTGTATCAGGAATAGTGTGGCCAGCAGGAGTAGGGAGGTGATCGTGCCCCTGTACTCGGCACTGGTGAGGCCCCACCTCAAATACTGTGTTCAGTTTTGGGCCCCTCACTACAAGAAGGATATTGAGGTGCTGGAGCGTGTCCAGAGAMGGGCGACGAGGCTGGTGAAGGGTCTGGAGCACAAGTTTTATGAGGAGCGGCTGAGGGAGCTGGGGTTGTTTAGCCTGGAGAAGAGGAGGCTGAGAGGAGACCTTATTGCTCTCTACAACTACCTGAAAGGAGGCTGTAGAGAGATGGGTGCTGGTCTCTTCTCCCAAGTAACAAGTGATAGGACGAGAGGAAATGGCCTCAAGTTGCGCCAGGGGAGGTTTAGATTGGATATTAGGAAAAATYTCTTCACTGAAAGGGTAGTCAGGCATTGGAACAGGCTGCCCAGGGAAGTGGTGGAGTCACCATCCCTGGAGGTGTTCAAAAAACATGTGGATGTGGTGCTTCGGGACATGGTTTAGTGGGCATGGGTACTGGGTCGACGGTTGGACTTGGTGATCTTAGAGGTCTTTTCCAACCTTAATGATTCTATGATTCTATGATTCTAAGTTAGAGGATGTAGAAAGAAGGAAAATGGCTGAGATTTCTTGAGATAGACTTTGCATTTACCACTGAAATAATCAGAAAAAATTATTTACCAATAATAAAAATAAAGAAGCATGGGGAACAAAAAAAGTTACAGTGCTGTAAATATARAATTTATGATTTAATAGAGATTAACATTAATCTAGGTCTGATCCACATATTAAATGCATATTTTGCCTCCATTTTCTGTAAAGTTAATGATGAGGACATTAATGGAGTAAGGAGCAAAAATGAAGGTAAAGTATCAGAAATTATGACACCTGAGAGAGAAATAAATGTTAACATTCTTAATACCTCATAAAGCAAAAATAAGACGGGCTGGATAATCTCCATGTTGGAATATAGAAATATGAAACTGTCAAATGAAATTGCAAGTCCAACTGTTAGGATTTTTGGAGGCAGTATCTTACGACTGGAGAACAGTAAACGTAGAAACTATATTCAAAAGAATGGGAACAAAGACCAATTCTGGAACCACTAGACTTATTAAACTGATTTAATGGGGAAAAAAAGAAAAATACCTAGAATAGTGTTTGAAGAAAGAATTAAGGGCAGAGAGATAAATGGAAAGCAGTATAACTTATAATGTGGCTTTATCAACAGTAGAACATCTCAAGCCAATCTAATATCTCTTTTCAAAAGTTATTTGCTTTATTAGACAGAAAAATATTATTTATCAGAGATTTAAATAAGGCATTTGTTTTGCTAAAGGTGGAGAAGACAGGTGCTAATACAAGGTTGCTAAAGCAGCTAAGGATATGGCTAGAGGGATCAACAATAGCTTATATTGACTAGGTAGCCATGGAACGAGGAGAGTTTACTAGGTGTCTTATCAGTCCTGTTTAATAAGTTATTTAAAGACCTTAACGAAATATATAGATGAAATTAGCAGACAGTATAAAGTTGTGCAGTATYGTCATTATTACAAAGACCAGATTATCTTATAAAAGCATTAAATTACTGTATTGATTTGACTGATAGAATGAGATGTAATTTAATAGTAGAAAGAGCAGATTCATGCACTTGGGGATATCTGTTAAGAACTCCTGGCTCATTAATTATGTGATCACATAGGTTGAAAAGTGCAAAAAAGAGTAGGTATATTGGAAGATGTAGTCTACTGGAAGTAGTCTATTGGAAGATGGCTATGAACAGTGATTGCTAAAGCTATGAAAGAGCTAATGAATTCACAAATGCATGAGGAAAGACATTTGTTGTGAGAGGAACCGAAAGGCTTAATTAGGAATATTGTGTACAGTTCTGATCAACCAGTTTCAGTGAAGATTTTTAACTGGAATAACTGCTAGGAAAGATTATTAGAATGATTAGACAGAACTAAATGGAGCAATATTATTAGCACAAGATCAAATGGTAATAAATCAGCTATAAATACATCTTTACAACAAGTTCAGGAAAAGGCTTTCAGATAGAGTAATGAAAGCAGCAAGAAAATTCTATTATTTCAAGATGAAGACTAATAAGCTTATGTATAAAATTGTATAACTAGATAAAAGAGTTCCTTGTGATGAGAATTCTTATTCCTCTTACAAGCTTTCCTAGAGGGCTACATATATCTAAGAAGTTACATACACACATGGGACTTATCCAAACCACGTATCCAAGATGACTGGTAATCATCACGACAGAGTCAGAAAGGAATTCTTCCCTTATGGTGGGTCTGCAGCATTCACCGTTTGAGTTTTTGGGTTGTTTTTTCACGTTCACCACTATAGCGTGCAGCCTAGACTACACTCAGATTGGAGTTTCATTTAACTAATACAATGTTAGTGCAGGGGATGGGACACTGATGAACTTTCGCAATGTCTTTCTGAGACTCGTTACATTTGTGCCTTTGCCCTTGTACTACAAACCTTAACGTTATGTGGTAATGTGAAACATTTCATTACAAGTGGCATGTTAGCARACATTTTCAAATCTCACTGAACTAGCTGTCTGCATGCTTGCATGCAGCCGTTTGAGATTGGACTTAACACTAAATGTTGCCTTCCCATGTAATGGTGGAGTGTGAGAGAGACGAACATCCAATTCACAGACATCAAACAGATGCTCAAAAGCAACTAGTGTCCACATCTGATTACAGATCTGGATACAAGCTGAAGCAATTTATATATGTATATATATATATGCATATATATTCCACATCAAATTGGGGCAAAAAAGGGGAACTGACAGAGGACAAAATTATCTGGAATTTGAGGAGAAAATGAGCACCACTTTTGATATTTGAATCAATTGAAAATTCTCTATCAACAAACGGGTTAAAAGCTGCCTTAATTCCTATTATTGCCTTTAGGAAAGACAACAGAGGAAAAAAGGTACTGAATGATATAAAATGGCTCTTTTGCCATTTTAAGTTGCCATTTGTGGAGATTACACAGTTTGTTGTTATTTCTGATGCCCTTCCCTCACATTTCTCACTGTATTTAAAAAAGTATAGTACCTAAGGAAACAGTTCTCATTTCATTTGTTTGCCTGACGTGTAAGCAAACATCTCACTTGTTCTTAAATGTCAGTTGAGAATATTATTTTTAGAGCTGCATTTGGGGGATATTTTGTTCCTGTTCCATACAGCTACAGCTCCTGCTTTTTTTCCTAGCAGCACCCAAATCCCAGTAAGTGCTTATCTCATCTTGCTTTTGTATCACGTGGAATTCACTAGCACCATGAACGTCTCTCTCACCAAATGAGAATAAAAACTAAGAAATATTTATTGCCACATACAACACCCACCATTGTGTGAAGACCCACTGACCTTGTTGGAAGATCCAGGGTGATCAGGATTTGTTTAGTTCTGGGAATAATCATCTCGACATGGGGTCAGCATGGGTGGAACCGGCTTGGTTCTGCTCAAATATTCAGCTGCTGTGGCGTGTCTCTACCCTCAGGCCTTTGTACCTCCTGGTATTGAGATATGTAGAATTCTGCAACTTGCTCAGGTTCAATCAGTCTCCAGCTTGTTGCTCCCAGATATTCTCGACACTACTTACAGGCCCACTTGGCTCTGGACAGGGCAAAGGATTGTGTTCTGGGGTTTAAAGCAGCAGCCAATTAAAGTAACTCACACCTGAAAAGTCAAAAGCCAAATAAAAGAATACTTTACATATATCTTATCTCTCTTTACCTGGTTCTCTTTATTCATAACATAGAATGAGCTGAGTATTTCTTAGAATCACATGAAATACCCTCCACAACTTCCAGTGGGATGCCTTGCTGTAAGAGTAATTCTTGGCCCTAGCCTTCCATGGTTTCAACTGTGTTCCTTTTCTGAGGATATTCCCAAAGCCTACCTCCTGGCATGCATATTGCTCCCTGCAGGCAGTCTGACTTTACCTTAGCTTCATGCTGCTTCTAAATGCCATCTGCCCTTGTGACACCACCATTTTACTGGCTTAGTTTGAAACATCATAGATAACTTTCACTTAACCTTATGCTTTTAGGCAAGCAGAAATGCAAATCTAAATAGAGAAAAATTAGTTACACAAAAATGTTTGTGAAAACCAACATAGACATTGTCCCAGTTGTTCACACCTTGAATTATATCAGCACTCACCAAATGTTGCTCTTCATGTAGCAGTTGTAAGGTCACTCAAATAGTTCTGTTATTCCCCTCACAGTGAAAATGCTCGTGAGAGTGACAGTACCTCTGATCCACAACAGCAAAGTTATCATGTTGATCTTAAGTCAAGGGCTCCTGAGTTCTCTGTCCATAAGGCAGAAGGGAACCTCTGATCACCTTATGCTTTGAAATTCCTGCCTATAGACTTTAGGAATTAGCCTAGACAACTTTGAAGAGAGAAGAGGGAATCACTTGTTTCAGACCATCTTTGAAAAATCTCCTTTCTGACTTTCCTTTTTTAGGTTCTAAGCATTGAACACCCTTATGCTTTGCTATTAGACTCCTCTCTGCAGTTGATCGTTGAAATGTGTTGGTTTATTTTTATACATGTGAAAGCACCCTGAAACAAATAATTAACAAACAGGCAGACTAATAACTCACTCTTATTTGTGAAAAGTTCTATATGTCACCATCAGCTTCTCAGCTCCCATTTCAGTAGTATCAGTGTAAGCCACATGTTAAACTACTCACAGCATGAGATAGAGATGACTGATGAAATATGGCATTGATGTTACATAAACATTTCCTTATTCTATACAAAGTTCCTTGCTTGTTACCCACTAAAATAAAAAATGAAGCAAAATAAGACAACACCATGGATGGTGACAAAATTATTAAAAGCATCAAAAAACTTATTCCATAGTTATCAATGCTAAAGTTCACTGTTCTCTAACAGCACAAAATATGGTCATTATTGTCAGAAAAAAGACAGGCATTGAACCTGCGTTATAGTTTGTCATCTATGTGAACAGTGACAAATATGAAGCCTTCTACAATGATTTCCTCCTTCCCTTACACCTTTAATTTAATTATGGGAAGAAGCTCTGGAAATATTCTTTATGCACTGTCTGTTTACACACTAGCTCAGTGTGCAGAGGCAGAGAAATTCAAAGGAAGGCCTGTCAAAGGCCTCTTTTAGGCAGATTTCATAGTCAACATTCTCATGCTCTCCTGCCATCTCACAACCCTCTCTAACCCCTTTCCTGTTCAGTTCTTCAGACCAACAGTAGTCTATGATGTCCTCCGTCTTCTGCTTCCCAGCCCCTCAGTGTTGCCTCGGCAATCGCTGACCTCAAGGGATGCCAGCACAGGGCACGATCCTTTGGGTAGTGTTGCCTTCCTTCCCCGCAGAGCAAAGTGCAGAATGCCACTTGCTGCCGCCGCCTCTCTGCATCTAGGTAATGCCGCGGTCCCCTTGTAATAACAAAGGTGGGGAGAGGCTGTGCTACTTCAGCCTTCACACCAGAGGCTAGACTGCATGACTGCTAGAGACAGAGCCATGAAAGATGGTGAGTCATAAGACGTTTATGATGTAAACTCTCAGTTACAATTTCAAATTGTCTCCTTACAATGAAAACAMTTCTTTCAGTAAAAGCCTAGCAAGCATGTTTATATTGTATTGGATGCAAGTACTTTCTTCAGCTCTCTTTCAAATAAGATGAAAGAAAAAGGAATTTAGTAGATGTCAAGCCTTTGCAGCAAAAGGAACACAAGTACTCTAAGTTCCCACTAGAAATTAAATAAAAATATTAGTAGTTCAATGAGAAAACTCCTGCAAATACTGAAACTTTTCTTCATTCTTAGAATTTGTGACAGAAAAAAAGTCACTTTTAACACAAGGTTTAACACCATAAGGATTTAACACAGCGTTGTGAAAAGAAGCAACACACTTTACTCCAAGAGCTTAGTGGACATCATCAGTGATCTTGGTATTCCATAAGAAACTCAATCAATTCTGGATAAAAGAAAACAAAGCATATGGCGAAACTGCCCTAACATTTCTATGAAAGCATGAAAACCCCTTAACAGTTAATTATGTGGGTTTTTTTCCTTTACAGGTAAGAACCTGGTGAGTAGGACATCTAAGTCTTAAGAAATTAAATAGGAATTTATTTACTGAGAGATAATTATATTGGGTGCTCTACAGACTGCAGAATAACTGACAATGAAGTGGGAAAAGACATCCCAGAGAACATGAACTTCCCTTACAGTAGACTTAAGTGTATTACCTAATAGACTCTTAAATATTAATCCAATTCAGGTATTTTCACCAACCATTCATTCTTGTTAAATAGATCCAGACAATTTCTGAAGTGCATCAGACCACTTTTTACTTTGTTTTAGGGATCTTCTAGGCATCCAGTTTCTCCCAGATTTGTAAGCTGCAATATTTTATTCAATAATTATTCATACAGCAACTTCTCAACTATGCTGGAAAGCTGAAATACTATATTTGGAAATCTCATTTTCTAAATCTCTCTGCCTTTCTTTTTCAGCTGCTCTTTGAAGACACTTAAATCTGGCCTTCTTTTCTATCTCTCCCTCTGTCAGCATCCCATGAAGGTCCCTATCAGCAAAAGCTTATTTTCCCACACCTCACACAGATCAGATCCCGACTTTGTCCCTTTGGTTCCTCCAGCATGTTCACGTTCTGTCTGTAATAGTTTCTGTGATCTTGAAAGATTTCCAGTTCTAAGCATAAGTGGGAGTAGTGGAGCTCCTTTTAAAATGACATGAAGGTTACTCGGTAATCACATACCGGTTATCTGTCTTCCAAAGCTCTAATCACAAAGTGATGCATAAAAGGCCAGCATTTGCTATTCTTTATTGACCTGATCAAACATTTAAGAAAAGGGTGTACTCCTTCTGAAGTCAAGAGGACATCAGCTCAAATTAACTATGTGCTTAAGAATTCTGATTCATCAGACTTTCCAGTACTTCATTTGTAAGCCAAACTGCAGAGTGTGCCTTTGCTCTGATGTCAGTCTACTAGCATTAGAAAAATCGRGGTGGAAATCTTGAAGTGTTTAAATGTCAGTGTAATGAATTTCATATACCGAAAGGCAAAAATGCCAAGGAGTCTAAGTTTTAATAAGTGCTCCATAACAGGAGTAAAGAAGGCTGATGACAAAATTTATGCTGCAACCAATTAATTAAAATATGTGATACTGATGTGAAAAAAAAAAAACTCTACTAGAAGAGCTTGGGCAGGCAAACACTTTTGATTTTATGATCTGTACAAGTAAAAAGTACAAAGGAAACCAGGACTGATGTATTTCTTGTGGTAAATGGCATTTGAACCCTGTGGGCAGCTGAAAGGTCAAAGTGTGCAAAGTCTCCGCATGTGTCTTGCTCATGTGTTTTCCCCATCTAAAGTATGAATTGTTTCATCTGGAACTTTGTCTTGACCTACTGTTCAATAGGAATGAACAGTGATGTACATGTGTATACTGAATGCTTAGAATAAATCATACAAATTTTTCTGCTGCTAATTCACTTCATTATGAGTCAGGCTCTTAGCTACAGTCAGTGACAGAAAAAACATGAATCACCGGCACTTTTCAACAGTCTGTGTTGTCTGTGCCATTAACCAAATATAGTTACTACCTCAGTAGTTTTGCTAGTCTAGGTTTTATCAGAGTTGATGGAGAGCTAACAACAGAAGAACAGAAGTGTCTTAATAGAAGTTTTTTTTCTTTGTTCTTTCATTGTCCTTAATTCACTGTCCTATTCATCCAGTTTAGGCAGYGTTGTCAATTTTATACATAGGCATAGTGTGATCAGAAAAATTATAGAATGCTGTTCTTCATCTGCTATTTAATTTTTCCATTTTCTTGTACTTTCTCAATGATAAAAGCATTATATATATATGAGAATGTCACAGCTTATGCAAATTCAAGGATAAATTTTACCACTAACTTTCTCAGTGTGAGATCTTCCCAACCACAAAGCCAATCGTCTTTTCATAGAAGTTTTACATCAATATATTTTAACTGAGTACAAAATGCAGTTACTCTTTACATTTTGAGTGAGAGAGTTAAAGTGAGAGAATCAGCCTCTGCTCATACCCAAATATTAATAAACCCAAACTAGAACAAAAGCAGCACTTCAATAAATTAAATCACCATGGCCCATGACCACTTCTCTGCTCCAACATAAATGAAAAACTTCTAAAAGAATTTGCATCTTTCTTTACTATGTTTTTTTCTTTTTAATCTCTGTTCTATTTAAGACCTTTTACAAAGTCTCTAGAAGGGCAGATCTTTACAAGGCTTTTGCACCATTTTTACTGACAAAGTTATGGAGACAATACATTAGGATAGATTGAGTGGAATAAAAGTCCCAAGTTCTTAAGTGTTCATTTGCTATGTGACTGATTCCGCTCAATATTTCATGAAAATGAAAAAGGGAATGACTAATAACACTATCAACTGCTCACAGTGTATTAAGGATATACCTCAGTAACTGCTCCTTTAACTGTTCTGTTTCCCCCTCCTTTAATCAACTAGAAGCACGATTATCTGACAGTTGGTTAATATCTTCCACAAAATAGACACCTCTGTGACTGAAGGCAGGCAAAGGAACAAGACACCGAACACATACAGAAATCTTAGAGTGAAACTCTCCACTCCTGCTGACCTGCTCGCATGCTTTAAGAACAGTTTCCCATCATTACGAGCGTAATTGATAGTTATATTGCAAATCATGCCTGATATCACTACCTTTTTCATTATTATTAATTCTCTGTTGATATCTATGTAGTTGCGAATATTTTTTTTTTTTTAATGCAGGCCTGTTTTGGAGAAGTCCAGACGTTTGGCAATGATAGTTGCACCTAGTGACCACAGATCCCCAGATGGCAGACAATATACTTGCCTGAATTATGGCTGATCTCCAGAGTATCACTGGCAGCATTCCAACAAATTAAGCTTTCCTAGTCCCCATCCTTGGTTCGCTTTTTAATAAAATCCATCTGGTAAATACCCTATAACCTAACTGAGATTTCCAACTGTTGTAAATATTTCACTGTAGTAACATGGATCACAATTCATTAGAATCATACCATTAGTTACAGCATTTAAGATTAGAGAACCTCATTTTTCATTTTAAAAACTGAGCAACACTCAACCTCAAAACATCTGAAGTACAGCAGTCACATCCAAAATAAGCAGATTGAAACCAACGTTCCTATCAGCTGCTTTACAGCTTTGGAATTTCTATATTTCGTCTGTGAGTATAAAGCAAATAGGTACATCATCTTCTGCAGGTCTTATATTAAGAAAACACCTCAACAATTTAGGTTGCAAATGCCTTCCCTTATAATTCCTTCCCCRTTTTTTTAATCAAACCAATAAGCAAGGAAGCAAAAGACCCACTACAATTTACCGGATTGATATCACCTACGTTGAAAAACTAGGAAGAACAGGMGTGAGAAACCACCAACAACTGAGGTGCATTCTTTTTACTTCAAAGATTTTAGTACTTGGCTCAAACATAATATTTTCCTCAGGCATTCTGGAAAAGATTTAACAACGGAAAAATTATCCCTAAATTTCAGATAGTGCACTAAAATCACACATGGTAGGGGTGCAGTGATTAGTCCAAAAGTACACAGCAGGTTAGTGAAGGCAGCTTTGTTAGAGGGAAGTATTAAGTAAAACAGGCATGTACAGAGTTGCATTTGGACTTTGGGTCATCTTCCTTCACAGAAATTAAAACTAGGCAGCAAAACCATGATAGTTACTGCTGATATTTTACAAATTTACAATAAATACAGTCTACAACTTGTAACGAGTTGTTGAAGCAGAAAAATAGTGTTTCCCAGCTCTGTCTCCTTGCTTTTTTGCTAACTCCTGTGTTAGGGGACTGCTGACTGAGTACAAAAGGTCAATGATTTTGCAGTTAGCAGTGACTGAGGTGAGAAGCTGGAGTGAAGAAGGTAAGGTTTTTAAACACCCTTTGTTAATCATCATAAAATGTTATCCTTGCTCCTTTTTTCATAGCCAGGCTGATATGTTTGAGAGAAAAAGGACAAGCTTTCATGCACACAGTCATTAGCCAAGGGGATTATTTAAGATTTTTAATGTTTGAGTATCAGTGTTTTGCCAGGTGGGAAACTGTAAAATGGCAGAGATTTGGTTCAGAAATAGGCACTGTGTAAGGGTAAAGCACTGCAGGAGGGAAACAAAATTCACAGGAAAAAGGACCTGACATAACCCAGGAGCACACCCAGAACAACCTTAAACAAGATGTTTAAGCACACTGGTAAAATTTTCTGGTTTAATATTTATGTGCCCTTGACCTGGAGCATCAGCATGTTCTAAATGTAGTCAGCATGACTCCAGGTTTGAGATTTTAATAGTTTAAATACAATTTGGGAAAGAGTTTAATCTGCTGTAGATACAATGTACATTACGAACACAAACAAAGTTAGGCCAAAGAACTCCACAATGCTAAAATCTGTTTTACCAGCTTCAGCATTTCTGTTTCTTATCATAGCAATCACCCTCCATCCAGCTCCAAAGGAACCCTGGAGATTTATCTGTCCTGGGAGCTATGTTGAATGATCTTTGTTAACCAAGTAGCACACTGTTTAGGTTTCTTGAATTAAAAGGGCAAAGGATGCTGCACTRTCGACGTGCACTGGCAACCCTGCCTGCCTCTACAGCCCAAGGTATCAAGCATTTCTTCTCTTCTACTGTGGTTAGGAGGGTAGGTTTTTCCCCACATTATGGTAGCTCTCTTTGCTTCAAGTTCTCTCCATGCCTTTTTTACCATGTGCTGAATCTCCCTTCTGCATCAGTCTTTAGCTGCCAATGTTAAAAGGTATGTCCTGCTCCTGTAGTTCTAGTGTATCTGCAATCAGATGGTACTGACAGCCCTCGGCTTTTTGAACCAAATTTGTCCCTGCTACTGTCACCACCTCTAAGGCCACAGTCACAACCTGAGCCAAGTTATCAAAGATCTACTATTTTAAAAGTGTACATAAACCCAGCTAATTTTAGTTGAAACAGGTACACAAGTACTCATACTAACTGTTCAACCAGCAGCACAGAATAATCTCTGACAGACAGGCGCATTCATCAAAGTAATTCCTTCTCCTGGCACAGCTGACATGTTTCATCATGTCCCAGAACACAAATTAACTCCTCCAGTAGATCACAATACAAAACTGAGCTGATAAAGACAGTACACATATTTCTAACAAAAATGTGATTATTATCTATTTCCTCTGCAGTACTATGACTTGCATTCTAACCAGTCACATCCCAAGGTCAGTAATTCAGCACTTCTGGAGCAGCACTGAGAAAGGAATCCAGCTATTTAGCCTCCATTCTGCCATTCTTACCCACTTTTAGTATTCCTTCATTTTTGTGGGGGTCTATTTACAGAGAGGGAGGGTATAAATCCTCAGTGAGAGGCAGAATCCACTCTTCCAGCTAGTTTTACAGAATACTGTATTCAGTGTCAGATCAGCTGGAAAACCAAACAAATACAAAACATATGTTATTGAATAAATTATCATCTGTTGAATAATGTGTTTAAATACTATCTAGACAGCAATGATTGCTTTCATATAGAAAGAGAGGAGGAAGAAGAGCAGGTGAACTGAGAGATGGATTTGAGATAGACAAACCTTGAACCTGTTCCTTGCGAGTCTGCCCATACTGAAAAAGTGACCTGGGATTTCAGCAGAAGAGCAAAAGTGTGGGTCTTCTCTCTGCAACAACTACGTATCAGCAATGACTGGTTTCAGACGGGGAGGTAAATTTCCAATTCCTAAAGGCACCTTGAGGCTCCAGTCATCATTTCATCATTTCCTGTGCAGAAGGGAAGGAGAAAAGATGTCAGGATTGCATGTCTGAGGTGGAGTCCTTCAGCTGGCTGAGAAGGGACTGCGCAGGACAGGACCACGCAGCAGCCAAGCCCAGGGCAGCTCCCTTTCGCAACTGTGATGGTGTCAATAGTATGTGAAACCACAACCACAGCCTGACATGATCACCAGCCTCCTAGATAGAGGCCATGGCATAGGTTATCAGAGACAACTGTATGGAAATCTCTGTTAACAGTTGGAGTGGTGTTTACTGCTGCTGTGGCTTCAGGCAAATGAATTTGATGCTTCCACGTATAGCTGCACTGATCAAAGTATTTAAATATTTGTGTGCTGAACTTCACTGGTCATCAATCCTCCTGTGTTTTCACTAACCAAGCATTCCACGATGGTTCAGTCACCAGTTCTCTGTCCACTGCTTTTTCCAGAAAACATATTTTTTAATACCTGAAATTCCAGGCAAAATCCATTCCCACAGAAGAAATCAAAATCCTAAATACTCATAAAACTGCCTTTTCCTTCCCCCATCTAAGGCAGTTAGAAGGTGTTACCACCAGAACAATTTCTGTGTAGCAGTTAGATGACGGGTAGCTTGGTGACATTTGCATATTTGTTGACATGCTTCTCCACCCTGCATGGTTCTTGCAGACTGTGTTCTTTAGGTTGTTAACATTAGCAAAAGACGTTTCATATCAAAGCCTCATTTGCCTCAGGACAAGTTATAGTTTGTTAACTCCTCTAACTTATTTCTCACTATATTGATGCTGGTAAGTCCCTGTCAGATTAATTCCTTCCTTCTTTCCCTTTTTCCTTTTTTTTTTTTTTTTTTGTCAGAATGTCTTTTATAAGTACAATCAAATAATTTTCAGGGCTGAATCAATGCCTAAACTAGATGTATTTTCCTCCAGAGAACTGGAATAAATAGTTATTTACACTTCAGCTCTCTAATGGGCTGTTTTAAAGAATGACTTCTTATTTTAGTGTTGAGTTGAACAAGAGACTAAGACAGCTTTGTGGTTTAGACAGCAGTTTTTTCAAAGCAAATTTGGATGACTAATTTCTTCTGGAATTGGAAAAATCAACATACCATGCAGAACTCAGCTGGAGTATCACTTATTTCAATTCAGTTTTATTAAGCAAAAATGAAATATCAATATGTTCTCAGATTGCATTTCATATCTAAGTTGTAAGTAAGCAAATAAATTAACATGACTTGAATTCACTTTTTTTTTTTTTTTAATATATGGTCTGCTAGCTTACCTCATTCTAATAGCGCATTCATTCACATCAATAACAAACTCACTCAGGTTTTTAGAATGCTTTTTCATTTATGCTTTTCCCAGGACATCTTTGTAGAAGACAAGGTGTGTAAAATCCCAGCCCAGAGATCATCCCAGAAGTCAATGGGACTTTTGTCATTAATATTTAATCTCATGCTTTTTTTCAAAAAAAGGGAAAGTTTAATTCTTAGCTGTACCAAATGTATTAAGGCTACAACTAAGAACAACTCCAAGACATTGGGATTATCTGAAAATTGAGGTTTCTTCATAGATTCCCTGATATAGTGCTTGGAGGACTAATCCACTTGCCCTCCTGTCCTTCGGCTACACTGAACACGATAATCATTCTTATTCTAAAATTGCTTATTATGCCAGTCCCTCTGCTTTCACCATCAGGCTGCAAAGAAGCATTGACCAGCTAAAGGATCTGGCTTTCGCTTAGCTTCACTATTTCCATCACCCTGCTGAACATACATGCACACAAACTTTTTCTGCCTTCTTGATTTGATATGTAACCAAACATGTAATGAGTTATTATGTTTGGAAAGCTAACTTAGGATAACACTTGAATTTCCTTAGGTGTTAAGCTTGTTGCTCCCATGAAAAATACTGTAAAATTCTCACACACTTCTACAAAATAGAATCTGGCAGTAACTTTTGCAAAATCCTTGAAGGAAACTTGCTGAATGCCCAAATAAAAGTTTGCTAAAAAGTTTTGGCTATATAAAACTCTGTCAGAGCGCCATAACATTGAGCAAGATGAAAAGGGACATCAAAAGGGACAAATAATTCCCATTTCTGGTGAAAGCTATGGTTGCTGTCACCACAAAGTCCACAATGACAGCTGAAATTAGTATCTGGCTAATAGAAAAAGCCTGATGGGGTATGTAAGGAAGAGGAAGTATTCTGTGGTTGAAAGGAGGAAGCAGTATGAGGGAAAAACGTACAGTGGACAGAAAAAGGTATTGATATTCTTCTGTCCTGTAAGATACATCATACAATCTTTTAAAGATGTCTTTTAATCCCCTACAGATTCCGCTGAGCTAGCTGAGGTGTACCCTCAGTTTGAGCTCCAAGAAAAATCAAAGCTTTTTAAGGAGCTTTCAGACTTACTTTTACATCCAAGATTTTTCTTCTTGCATGGATTGTCCACAGCAGAGACAACTGGTGTTTGTAAAATTGGATTGCTTACCGGAAGAGCACTCAAACAGACTTCACATCACTTTGGAATGGGTTTATTTACTTGCAGACCTTGTAAATATGTATCAGCTTGAAAATGCTATTTTTGTTTGGCCAAGTTCACATGTTATACGCACATGGTTACACCGAAATGAAGCATTATACTAGTCTACCGATTTCTGGAATCAGATTTTACTTTTTTTGCTCCCACTGGAAAGATTCCAAAGTAAATATCAGTTCTTTCTGCAATGCTTATTCAAAATGTGATGACTGTTGCTTTGCAAACTATCCCACTGGAACCCTGTAGGACATCTGGCATTCAGGTGACTCTGTATGGATACTCATTATTGAAATCTAAATTTAAAATCATCTGGCATTATCACTTTGCTACAAATTTCCCACTTCAGATGTACCATATAATTATAGAATAATTTAAGCTGGATCTTTGGAGATCATGTAACGCAACCTACAAACACACACACTATCAAAGTAGAGCCAACTCCAAAGTCAGATTAGGTCACTCAGGACCTTGTCCAGCTGAATTTGGAATACTTCCAAGGATGAAGATCCCACCTCCTCTCAGAACAACCTGTCTCAGTGTTTGACCACTTTCATTTCCTTACATCTAATAAGAACTTCCTGTGCTGAAACTTTTGTCCTTTGGTTCTCAACCTTTCACTGCTCACCTCAGAGAAGAGTCCGGTTTTCTCTTCACTATAAACCCCCATTAGGCACTTGAAGAAAAAAATTAGATCATATCCTTTGCCTACTCCAGGTTGAACAAATACATTGTGTGATTTGAAGGAAGACATCACTGAACAAGTAATAGCAAGCAGATACCCATGATGCTTATCATATGACTTACTGTAAACACATGGTTTGATATCAGCTTACTAAATAATTACTAAAATGTGAAAAAAAAAAATTCTTACATTTGTATCAGCTCTGCAGTTTATTTGGCCTCCTTTAGTCTGAAGTAAGCAGTGCAATTTACCTGACTCGGTTTTGACTTCCTTAATTTTGAAAGGAATGTATGCTGCTGGTGGTGAGAGCCATTGAGGGTGTCATCTTCTGCTTGCATTAAAAAATGTGTCTCAGTTCATCCCTTTGTCTAATGAGGAAGACTGAATCACCCAATCAATAAAATACTCACATAACACCACTAACTTGTGATGAAGTCTGGTTCCCAGTGTAGAAACCAGCAAATTAGAAAGTACAGTGAAAGCCAGGGTTTTTTGATTATTTTTTTTCACTGAAGCTACCAAAGATTTGTAAATTATTATTCTTTCGCATTTATTTTCTTGTATCTGTACAGAATTGTGTGCCTTAACAAGTGATGTATGTGGTTTGATGATTAAGACCTCGCTTCATTAGATATTATCCTAGGCTTTGCATTTGTAACCAAGTTTACAAAAAGACACGCAAGGAAAAGAAATTCTGAGAACTAAATTACCTCCTTCACAGTAGATTAACATTTTTTTAATCAAACATTCTTGAAATTAGAATTTTTACTCTTAGATAGGATGATGTTTATAATATAATTTTTCATATCGAGGGCAATCATAACAAAGCACTGATGATAATTACTTTTTTGTCCATAAATGTAACTCGTCTTAAAAAACAACATAGTAAAGAAGAGAAAAATCAAAATGGAATTCATGCAGTGGTATACAGTAAGTCCCAAATATCTGATTTCATATATTTATTTCAGTCCTTAGTAAATCACTTGCTCTGGAAAAATTCTGACTGTCTGAAGAAAGCATAAGCTTTATCGAAGGGTTGAACTTCACAAAAACCTAGGTAGGGTGTTGCAATATTATGTATTTGGAGATAGGTAATAAATGCTTGAGAAATCTTGTAATAAAGAAGTACTTATTATCCTAGMATTTTTTTTAATTACCTATGGATTTTTTTTATGTCTGACCCCACCTGTAATTCACCAGTAAAGAAAAAAAGTCCTATGTAAATAGTTGTCGTGGTTTAACCCCAGTCTGCCACTGAGCACCACCCAGCCACTCGCTCACTCCCCCCTGGTGGGATCGGGGAGAGAATCAGAAGGGTAAAAGTGTAAAACTTGTGGGTTGAGATAAAGAGAGTTTAATAAGTAAAGCAAAAGCCRCACACACAAGCAAAGCAAAACAAGGAATTCATTCACTACTTCCCACCGGCAGGCAGGTGTTCAGCCATCTCCAGGAAAGCAGGGCTCCATCACGCGTAACGGTTACTTGGAAAGACAAAATGCCATCAGTCCGGATGTCCCCCCCTTCCTTCTTCTTCCCCCAGATTTATATGCTGAGCATGACACCATATGGTATGGAATATCCCCTTGGTCAGTTGGGGTCAGCTGTCCCAGCTGTGTCCCCTCCCAACTGCTTGTACACCCCCAGCCTACTCGCTGGTGGGATGGTGTGAGAAGCTGAAAAGTCCTTGACTATGTGTAAGCACTGCTCAGCAATAACTGAAACATYCCTGTGTTATCAACATTATTCTCATCCTAAATCCAAAACATAGCCCCATACTAGCTACTATAAAGAAAATTAACTGTATCCCAGCCGAAACCAGGACAATAGTGTTTGAAAATATTGATACCCCTAAAACAGGATAGAGTGAAATTTCACCTGTACACATAAATAGCTTGAATTGATTTTTTTAGAAGAGCTACTAAAGAGTAAATTGGAGCTTATGATAAATCGAATTATACATACAAGGGCAGAAGAAACATATACTTGGGGAAAAAATATGCAATACCCAATAAGAAAAGGCATTTTGTTTGTGTGTCCTTTTAAACAAAGTGCGGTGTCTTAGTTTTCTTGTGGTTGCCACTTCCTTCTACACAAGAAATGCAAGTCTAGTGAAATAATCTATTTGCGTAGCAGAAATGTTTCTTTTCAATAGATCACAGAAAAAACTACTGAAGGAGAACAAAAACTGTCCGAATGAAGGAAGAAAAGATAGCAGTTTGCTTACACGCTTTTCATCTGCCAGTAATGTTTTTAGTTAAGTCACTTTGGACTTAATTAAAGTTAAATTAGTTCTATTCATCAGACTGAATGGAAGTGCTTAATACTGATGTTTGGCTATACTGTACCATAAAAAAAGGAGTTTTATCAATCCCAAAGAAACATGAGGACCCAGGCTATAATTTTGTAAAATTTTGGCATGGCGTGCATCTTGCAAGCTGGTTTGCAAGTCACTGTAGGAACCCAAATTCTACGTAAATAAGATTCTCACTCCCCCTGACTTCTACGTCTTCCACCATTAGACAGAGGGTAATTATCACCACATGGGTTTTAGCTTTCTGAAGACATAAACAAAGAAAGTATAATCATTAAAGAAAAGACTATTTTACTGCTTTTAATTACAAAGTAATGCGAAAACGTCAACATGTATTTAGCACGCCTCTGGCCAAGGAGGGCTTCCTACAGTTTCTACTGACCCTGTAACCTGGGGTCTATCTACTATATATCTTTCTCCCTGCAATATAAGACAGGGTTCTTGTTGGGACACCAAAAATTGGGTGCAATATTAGAGCTATATGTTCTAAAATATCTTAAATTAGGGGAAAACACCCTGAAGGAGTCTGAGACTCCCACTCTTGTTGACGGAGGAGGTAAAGATAGAGGTTGTGAGGGGGTTGGTACTCCAAGTAGTCTGATTAAAACGCTGGAATCTGATCAAAATTTTAACAAAAAATGCCAGGTTAAAGTCATACACTGGTCTGAGACTCAACCTTCTTTTGTGAATCTTAGCTCCTACAATGGGACCTATGGCACATTGACTACAACAAAGGACAAAAATAAACAATTATTTTGTTAGATTTATCCCACTGAATAGTCACTCAGATTTCACAGGGTATTCACCTGTTTGCATACACAAAAAGAGATACTGAATTAGCKTGCCTTTAGTAGACAAAATATGGCATTTTCCCCCTCTCAAGCTCAGTGCAAAACACTAGAATAAGAGCAGCTTCAGCCTGTTACATATGTTTATATCACAAATTTTAGCAAATATTGTTCTTAAAAATGGTTTTTAAGAACCCCATCATAAATCTGCTTTTTATACCTTATCTACATAGCTATTTTTTATTTCAAACATTTAACTATACTAACAGATCAGATTCTTTTTGGTTACAATACTCATTCATTTAGTTTTCAATCAAAGAGCAACATTTACCCTGTTACTGTGCTTTTCCAGCTTACCTTTGCACTTTGCTACAAACAAAAATAATTTTCATAAGCAACCCAAGTGTTCTAACAATAAAAAATATTTCTGCTTTTCTTTTGATTTACAAAGAGAATCACTACACAGCCTCTGAACAGGGGGGTAACTTCTATATCTCAACATGCATAATTATGTTAAGTAAAGGTCTCTCTTCTTCGTGCACTTTTACAACACTAAAATTCTCAATATTTTGGGAATAATTGAGGATAATTATGAAGATAATTGAAGATTTGGGGATAATTGAAGATACCTAAGGCTAAGTTCTATCAAGTAAGCTACAATCAGAAGGTTATCTAGCTACCATATGGAAGTGCATTCATTTCATTCCCATATTAAACAAAATAAAATAAAAACCAGCCCCTATCTTTGTTAAGGCTTTTCCACTGGTAGGAGTGAAGATTTCCTAGGCACAACTAAGACGTAGTTCAAAATTTATATAACAGAAAGTGTAAGATAATCCTTCTTCCAAGATGAGTGTTCACATTCCCAGGCCAGTCTCCCCATCAGCTGTGTCATAGAAATCATTTGGAAAGTTAACTCTGTGAACTGGAACAATATTATCTTAGGTTGAAACAAGTGAGTTGACTGGTTTGTTTTCTTAACCTATACCATTTCCATAACTTGGCTTGAAATACAAACTCAGAAGTACTTGTATCAGCAGAAGACAAAATACAGCATGACAACAGAACGAATACCAAGTGGGATGTACACACTGTCTTTTCTTCCAGAGTATGTGTAAAGTTCAATTACATTTTAGGTGTGTGCAAACCTTTGATCACTAGGCTCACCCCGTCAAAGGACAAAGGGTTTTCTCCTGGGAGCCACTATCTTCTAAACTGACATAGGCACTGCATAGTTGTGCTGTCAATCATGCTCAAGCTGAACATAGTTACATGCTACTAGGATCCTTTAGGCTACAATTCTTCCACAATTTTGACACCTAGTTTGACAGAGACTTCAAAAAAAAAAAAAAAAAGATGAACAAAGCTAATTTGCAAGCCAAAGAAACACAAAATGTTTTGACTCTAAGACTGTATTTTCAGTTAGGCACAATATAATGGATCCATATGTGGAAATGAAAAATGTGGAGAAATAGAAGTTAGGTTAATAGACTATAAAGGACAAAGTTTGAAATTACATGCTCTAGTTTAACTCTGTAATTCAACAACCAACTTTTTCATTAGGGAAATAAAACAAAACTCTTGCAAACAGAAAGGAAACAATCCATCTTCAATAGTAAAGACTTTTCTCTGCAACATAAATTTGTGCAACAGCATTTAATTTCTATACAGATAAAATGGAAGAAGTAATAGAGCAATCTAGAAAGAGAATATAAATGTGGTAGTAAAGACTGAAAATGAAATCTCTTTGTGTATTGGCCCAGTGGAATTGCTATATTTTTTATGATTTTCACTAAATAACAGAAAACTAGAAAAAAACTTTTTTTATTTAATTTTGGGGGCAATTAAATAAGGGAAACATAACTTGTGTGACTGCAGGCTGTTCATTACCATCTGGCATGTGGAAGAGAGCATATTTTAATATTTAGATCAGATTACTTATAAGTTTAGTTTTGGATTTCACTGTCACAGAGGGAATTGTAACTCAATTAATGGAAGAAACACCTTCTGTACCCAGCCAGTTTCCATTTTTTAATAGCTCAATATCTAAATAACAGCATTATTTTGGCTTTCATTGAGAAATAAAATGATCAAGCCATTAAAACTTTGACTGTATCACAAAACTTCTGATTAAAGACATACATTAATTCATACCCCATTCCCTCATACATCAGCAGCGGTAGAGGCTTTTTGTAAAAGATCTTGTAGGTTCCCACTGGAAGACCCATCATTCAATCTCTTAAAAACTAGCCTGAACAAAGCTCCAGAGAGCACAACTTAAGAGGAAATGAAGTTCCGTTCAAAAAGCAATAGACAAGATTACCCAAAAATGAGAATTTCCCTCTGCCTGGTCCTGATCCAATAAAACAACTCAACCTGAACTGATCAAGACATTTAAATAGATGTCGGAATTAAATTCTGTTCATCAGATTCATATGAAGTGTATATGAATACTGCAAATCAACATCACTATGCACAGGTTCCAAAGGCTTTGTAGAACTGCAGTACAATTTTACTCTTTGAAAATAACATTTATAAAATATAGGCTAGTCTGAGAAACTCTGAACGGTTTTTAATTTTTATCCCCTTAGGCAGAAAATGTATTCTTTTAGATAGCACCAAGTGAGTTTGGGATAGGTTGTAGGGGGAAGCTGGGAGAAGGCAGATGAGAAAACATGACACAGAATAATAAAAGTATTTTTAAAGGTCAGTGAAAATAAAATCTACATTAAAGTTACAGCAAAACGTTCTCCAGCTTATCTGGTTACTGGAGCCTTCTAATGATTTTGTACCAAATGACAAGATCTTTGCAATCACTCAACACAGGAACACAACTGTTAAAATCTTCTGAGAAATGCCTTAGTTCTCAGGGTAATCTTAAAGAGCTCACAAGTTATCGTGCACTTCAATCACTGTGAGTAGACACAAATGAACATCACCATTAGACCTGTTTCCTGAGTAGACGAATGTGCAAACACTGCTGGCGAGATTACTTTATGCATGTAAATTTAACATTCATTTTCCTTTCATCGTCACGCACATGACTTTGAAACTCACTTTTTGCAAACTGCCATGCCAATAAAACTCAATCACATTAATGTATATGGAAAGTGAACAAAAAGGGAACACACAGAAAAATTATATAATTTAATATTATGAATGGTCATCCACCTCTGCTGCTTACCAAAAAAATGTAATGGTGTATGTTCTCTCAGAATTCATGCCCTTACAGAAAAGCCTGACAAATTTTCAGTATTCATTGTTCCTAAAAATGGTGCTGTATTATGTACATTGTAAAATGTATACATTAACGCAGCTAGTTTAAACCTCCATCAGGTTTAATGCTCTTAACACCATTCTTCTAACACATAGAGACACAGTTTATTTTTTTTCTTCCCTACAGTTTTCATTGGTAGTTTATATTCCTCAAACACCTTTTAAACTTGATATAACACTACTTGTCAGAAAATCTATAACATTCATTATTGTGTCATTGCAATTGATATGCATACATACTGTATATAGCCAGCAGTAAATTTCTGCATCTAAGGATTTTCTCAAGGAATCTGTATATTTCTTAATAGACATATTTAGGACCCAATTTTTTCATATCCAAGACTACAGGCCCTAAAGCATAGTATATGCAATTTTATACCTATTTTGTATGTAGAAGCATGAAATGCAGATTTATGGATATAAGCAGAGAGTTTCACTCTTTCTATTCATGAATATAATGCACACACATCCAGAAATTAATATGCAAATCCTGGCTCCCTTGATGCTGATGGCAGAATTCCTATCGACTCCCACAAGGTCTAGTTTTCACCTGTGATTACTGAACAGTAAACTACGTTTCTGTTAGTTCAAATTATGAAAACACTGAGAAGACACCTAATTCTTAAACAACTTATTATTTTTGAGGAGCCCGTGACTTCTTTCTGACTGCAAATTTGAAAAGTTCTCTTTTTATAGCCCTGTTAAAAGTCTCTGGAGCCTAAGTGTATTTGCCGCTCAGCATTCTTTTGGCTCTCAGTAGAGAAAAATGTACCCATTTAGTTGCTCATCAATGTTCAGGATAACTTGAAAAGATGATAGCCAACTTTTAATACGCCCCAAAGAGCAAGTATTTCCCTGGACTGTCTTTTCCGAGTCCTAACGTTATACATGTGTTATTCCACTGGTAGTAAAGGAGTAACTAATGATTAATGTATGCATAAGCCACATTAGATTTGCAATATTCCTGCAGAGATGTATTCTGTTTCTTTGATCACCAAGTAAGCAGCCACATCAATAAATCAAATCCTGATATCATTCACAGACAAGTTTGAAGCCAGAGCCAAATACATGTTATAGTTCTTTTTGTTCATTCATTTCCATAGGGTAATGAGTGACACTGAGCTTAGACCACTGATTTCAGCTCCACGTTACAATCTTTCTACACTTACGGGCTTCTTTCTAACACTGAATAATATTGTCTTTGGGGCAATATTAGCAGCATGTTTTCCTGTCCCTGGTATATTAGTTCCTGTGTAGCCCATTACTTTCATCCTCAATGCTTCTGGTTTTGCACTCTTTATAGTGCCAGACCTTGCTCTGAAATGACAGTTGCCTGAAGTCAAGTTTAAATTATAACATACCTCATTCACAGTCAGACAGAGGTTTTCTGGTGGATGTTCTCTTTGTATTATACTATTTCTTCAGTTCTTCAAATTCACTTTCTTTAGCTCTTCACTGATCCTTGATCCACAGTACTCTTACACAGATAACAATTTTTACTTCCACTTTTGAAAATATTCCTGAAAGAGGGTAAACATTTGAAAAGCATTACTGAACATTCACCTAATCTAATTATTTTATCAGACCTGTGGAGACGAATCTGATTCTGTGCTGTTTTTCTTTTTTTTTTTTTTTAAAGAATGTGAAACTCATTCCTGCACAAATGCTGTACTACAATCGTAAGCTAGATATAAGCGAGTAGACCATGTATCAGAGAATTATGTCTTTACTTGGTCTTATTTACACCTGCAGATAATGTCCTGGAGTCTAAAAACATTCAGGTAAATATTATGCCTCCCTTTCTGTCCATCCATTATTTGACACCAAACCTGATGATGACATTAACTATCTTCATCCATGATTCTATGGGATGAGAAGAAGGAGCTGCTTTGAAATACATGAAAGCAGGGGGGAAAAAAAAAAAAAAAAAAGATAAATACAAAGCTGAGAGACAGGTAAAGAAAGGAAAATCAAAAAAATAATGCAGAAACTGTCTCAACAGTATATTTTCCATTCTCATGTCATTGAATATGACAATCAAATAATGGCACTATTTAGTCATCATGTAAAACCTGCCTTCCTTACCTTCATCTCCCTGCATCCCACTGGTATTAATGCAAAACCCAATGTTGAATCAAACTAGGCTCTGGCTTTAATGGTCCACTGATCTTAAAAATATTTTGCCTTTTGCATAGATGAAGAGTTTACTTTAGCTTTAGCTAAAGGACCATTCCACATACTTTGGTCAATATCTTTCTTCCTTTGCTGTCCCATTTCTGCTTTCTTCTCCTTTACCCTCCTTGCAACCCTCATTGAGAGGTCAGCCTCTCCCTTGACACTCCTGTGGAATTCCGCAGGTTCTCCTCCCCAGTGTTAGCAAATCCAACAGATTCCCAAAGCCCCAGGATCTTCTGCTCCTCTATTCTAGTACATATCGAATCATTGTTTCTTTTTTTTTTTTTTTCCTCCCTCTGTATGAAGACTCTGCAACTTTCACATGACATTTCCTCAAAAGGTAATGTTTTTGAGAATTGTTCATTATATTCAATTTTTTACATTGTTTTTTCAATCTTCATACAGTTATTGTAAATATTCAGTAAATCCTCTTATAGAGCATGTATCCRGGAGAGAGACCACTACTCTACCTTACTTTCACTCCGTCTATTTCTGCTAAATAAATTTCCAAACGCACTTTGAAATATTTCCATTTTTCTTGCATTATTACAAGACAATTGTACATAAGATGACAGCTGCAATTTCTCTAATTTAGACAGGAAGGAGCTTTGATTAGAATTCCAGATTTGTCTAAGTGTTAGACATACAGAACTCTGAACTTTATTTGATTAGACAGCATAGGACAAACCCCTCGCAAACATAGGACTGATCTTTTTTTAATTTCTACTTTCCTTGAACCTACAGTAGCACTTCATGTCACCACAACTAAAGACTGGAAGAAAGCCTTTTCTGCTATTTTATTGTGCATTTAATAGTAGCATTAAAGACTGCAAAGCAGACAGGCATATTTAGGGTAAAGAGAGTACTTAACTTTTTTTTTTTACTTTTTTTTTTTTTTTTTCCCATTTTGCCTGCGCAATATATTTTTACCAGGTGATCATAAAAGATGACTTAAGCAGGAAAAGAATCTAGTTGAAAAAACTCTGATTATCAGCATGTCTAAATTTAAGAAACTTCAAACAGAGGATTTTAATTCACATACCTAGAATGATAGTGGCCATTTTCAAATGTTCAAATTCATTACCCTGTGGGCTAGATGTCCAGACCCATAAGCATTCACGAAAACTTTCCAAGTTCTGAGAGGAGGTCTGGCCTCATTCACTTCAGTGAAGATGTACCATCCAAATAGGATATAGACAAATTAATTTCATTTCCAAATCAGAGCTAAATCTAGTTATAAAACATCTCAAAAGTTTGAGAGTGTTGAATTCAAAATTTTGTTATTGAACTGTGTTTATCTCCAATTATAACTTCTTAATCTGCTACCTTTTATCTTGTGATGTTAACATTTCTTAACAATCAAATAGAAAATGTTCATTTCAGCAGAATTTAGAATGCTTTAATGGTAAACAAGTAGGATTTTTAGTTCACAATTGTTTGAGTGTTTTTCAGTGAATAACTCTAAAATCTGATGCCTGAATTAAATACTCTGAGACTACCTCTGAACTCTAGTGTTTACCAGCATGATACTATAAACTCCAGGGAAGTTTTATTTTGTTCACTAGAGCTGGATTGGTTGGGGTTTTTCCTTTTGAAAAGTAGTTTCTGATGTTCTCACATACAACATGACCGTGCTGGTTTCAGCTAGGGTAGAGTTAATTTTCCTCACAGTAGCTAGTATKGGGCTATGTTTTGGATTTGTGCTGGAAACAGTGTTGATAACACAGGGATGTTTTCTTTGCTGCTGAGCAGTGCTTACACACAGTCAAGGCCTTTTCTGCTTCTCACCCCACCCAACCAGTGAGGAGGCTGGGGGTGTACAAGGAGTTGGGAGGGGACACAGCTGGGACAGCTGACCCCAACTGACCAAAGGGATAGTCCATGCCATGTGACGTCATGCTCAGCATATACAGCTGGGGGAAGAAGAAGGAAGTGGGGAACGTTCGGAGTTATAGCCTTTTGTTTTCCCAAGTATCCATTATGCATGATGGAGCCCTGCTTTCCTGGAGATGGCTGAACACCTGCCTGCCGATGGGAAGGAGTGAATGAATTCCTTGTTTTGCTTTGTTTGCATGTGCGACTTTTGCTTTACTTATTGAACTGTCTTTATCTCAACCCATAAGTTTTCCCACTTTCACCCTTCTGATTCTCTCCCCCATCCCATCAGGGGGGAGTGAGCGAGAGGCTCTGTGGTGCTTAGTTGCTGGTTGGGGTTAAACCACGACAATGACCAACAGACATCAACTGTTATTTCTTTTCCTCCATCTTCCCCTTCTTCTTCAGACTACTTCCTATGGTCTAAACACTTTCCCTTCCAGCTATGCTCTCTGCTATTGCTGTACTACTACTTCTGATAAACTAAACTGCAACATCAATGCTCCTTGTATTTTTTCCTCGGTCTTCAGCTCTCTGGATACCACACATCAAGCTAGATAAGAGACAAACAATGTAAAAGCAGTATGCTAAGGTGAAGAGCAAATTTAAAATGTTTTAAGGCTGCTCATCTAAAATTTAATTTCAGTAAATATTAAAACCATGCTTGACATGGTTGGTACAAACATGGCAGATTAACAGTGCTGCTTACTTCAGACCATGCTTGATACATCTCTTGGGAAGAGACACAAGTAAATTCAGTTATTTTGAAGTATTGATTGACTTGGTTTGAAAATCATCACATGCAGTGAGTAAGGATTTGATATTCACCTGTATGAGGCTTAAGGGTGAGTCTCTCAGTAAGAGGCCATGGAAATCAGGTCTCCACTATTCTAGTTATTTTAGAAAAAAACTTTATAAAGCAAGGGTCATTTTAAACTCCTTCATTCATAAGGTTAAAATTAGTCAAGACTATTAGATCAATTTAGCAAGGTATTTATTCATAATTCTTCTGTTAATACCAGTTCCTCATTATATCTGGTTGCATTTAAATGCTGTAACCAATATTTTCATAAACTAATTTCACTTCATGAATGAGCAGCTTCTGCTAGCAAACAAATATAATTCAGAATACTGACAGCTGTAAACAAATTTTGGTCTCAGTAAGGGATTCTGGTCATATTCTGGTGGGAATAGTAACTACTAAACAAATACATTTGATCTATGTTTTTATTTATACCTTTGCAGTAGATGATTCACTTAGGAATACACCTATTGTTTTCTAAATCTGACTGAACATACCATATTCAGTAGTAAAATTCTTGGTCAGTGAAGTCAGCTAAATTATCCTATCTCCTTCCCCTTTCAGACTCTTCGGGGATCTTCACAGAAGACAGTTATTACAGATATATTCAGGAGAAGGTAAAATCAGAGTACACAAACAAACCTGTGTGACATACTTCACTGGGCTACAGTCTAGATCTTTCCCTAGTGCTTTGAATTTTTCAAGCACATTCTTTAACATTTTAAAAACATGCTCACTTCACCAGTGAGTAATATTATCACCAGCAACAAGGAAAGTGTTCCAACAAACCAAGAACAGGAAAAAGAGAGGTTAGTCCTCTGAGGCATCCATTATTTCAATCATAACCCCAAGTTATAGTCATCTTTCATCACACTCTCACTTTCTCTTTCCACAGAATGTTAACACCTACTAATGTGATGACTGAAAATGGTCAGCAAATTCCTGGGGGTGAGAGTATACAATAAATATTAAAACAGGATTTAAGCAGAACATGGAATAACAGTGACTGCATTAGAACCAGCTGGGTAAAGGATTTAGTGTGTTTATTTTTTCTTAGCTATATGAATTGAATATCAAACAAAATTTTTAATTTCCTTCATCTTCAGAAGGTTGCTACATTCTGATAATTTAGTAAAAGGGGAGGGACTGAGAGAAAAGGTTATTTTTTACACCACTCTATATTTTTATTATAATTTTCCACATTTTTTTTAATAGCTGCATATTAATGAAAAAGGAAGAAGTCTTACTTTGAAAATGCTAAAATGAAAGATTCTGATTTCTCCAAATTTATTCCTTTTTATTCCTTTGAAAGAACTACTGGCCAAATCCTCTCCAAATTTGCAAGTCATTTCTATTACTTCGCAAATGCCATTTTCAGCAAATAAAAAATGCCTGCAAGCAATTAGATTTGAGGTACATGCCATCTCCACAATTGTTGAAGAGCACTTACTATGATTCTGACTACTAAATTCAGGACAAATATAATCTTCAGTTCTTCATCAATTAGTCCAGAACTCACGGTTGTGTGAAATCCACATTCTCTAAGAACATCCACCTCACTGCTGGCATTCACCTGGATTAAAACACAAACTTTTTCTAAAAATGGAGAATGTAAAGATGACTTTATAAACTAAAAAGCACCGTACATGAAAAGCCAGGTAACTTTTTATACAGGAATTAAGTTTAAGTATTCTATAACTCAACATTAATTTTAATTGAATACTTGTGCTGCAGCTGTTCTCAGAACACTGAGTCTAAAATGCTAAGTAATATCAGACTTACAGGCAAAACCTTGTTATAGATAAATGGACAATAATATTATGACATTATCAGTTTCTCATATCTGTATTAACTTCCCACACATATTTTCATAGTGGAAATTCTGGTTTATTACTTCTCACCTATTTCAGTAATAAGTTTATTTAAATGTAGATTTATCTCTCAAATCATTTTGCTGCTGTAGTCACTCACCCAGCTCAAAATACACACACATAGATCACCACAACTTTTACATAAATATCTTTAGTAACCATTGGAGGTGGGGAAGGGAAGAGTTTGGCTGAGTCCAAAGACCAGTTTTCATGAAACTACATTACCATGTGTATTGCAATAATATCCTTTAAATGAACCTAACTTAAGACAGAATAATATTAAATACAATAATTTAAAGTCTCTATGAAAAAGAGCATTAAAGTGCAACTAAAAACAGCTTTTAAATGTCTTCTGGGTTTTTTTTAAACTACTCTAACAAAAAGTATTAGACCTGTGATAGGGTTTTATAAACAGTATTAAAAGTCAAGTGCCCTAAAACTCTTACAAGAACTAAACATTTCTGAACAACTAGATTACATTTCTCTAAGACTATAATCAGGCTCAGCTTCCTTATGTGTGATCAAACTATCAGCAGGTGTTAGATGCCTCAGAGAAGTACTATCTGTTTCCTAGTGACTCTCCTAAACCTCACTATCTGTACAGAAGCACATTTGCTTATAACAGAATTGGGATCTAGGGCAAGGAAATCTGTGGAGAAAATATTGAAATCACTTTTGACTACAGAAAAAAACGGATGTTTTGCAATTTTTAATGTTATTTAAGTTCACAAATCTCAGGAAGGACATAAATTTGAAGTCACATAGCAAAGCATAAAGTAAGAATTCAAAGATCTACATAAATGTCCGTTTTCATATCTTGAAGTTCTCCTTGCAGTGGAGACCATATCCTGTTACAAAATTCTTATCCACCAGTCTTTGCTCTTCTTACAGACTCAGAATAAGACACAAGTAAGCAAATCAACTACCTTGATTGATTCAACTTCTTCAGGAATGAAATACGCAATATGAATATGCCTACTTATTGAGGATGCATGCATGCTGACATACATTGTATTCTGCTTCCACATGAATCACGGTGTGCAGGAAACACCATTTTTTCAAATGATGACTCTGCATGCATTTCCATTTCCTATTTCTGCTGGCAAGCAGACAGCTTTAGAATCATTGTCAGGGATGGACCATATGGCTGCATAGCACCATCTGCATCCTACAAAAAGATGAAAATGTATTAGTAGAGTGTTCCCAAACTGCAAAAAGTACACTAGCAACAGTCTGGGATTTCTTTTCTTTTTTGCCCCAGGATATTTCTGATTTCAGAAACTTAAGGCCCGATACTATTTGCCAGAACTACTTACCCAGTCTAGCAAGGTCAAAATCCCATTTGCAGGATACAGAGCAATCTGGATATTGGGCAACCTGCCTATGCCACAAGACTGCACATCACAATTCTTGTCAAAATTGCAAAGGACATAAGGCAGCTGCCAACCAAGCTATGCTGATACTGCACAGTATATGAGCCCCTTCATAACTGCAGTTATCCCAGAAATTAATCAGGTCCATCCCAACAGAAGGAACAGTCACTGTTTAGCCCTCAGAACAGTTTACGCATTACAATGTTCTGTAACCATGTTTCTGCTGGAGCACAAAACTGCCCACTACTACATAAGCTCTCCGGTCCTTTAGTCCCTATACAAAATCAAAGACTTCAAATTCAGTATGTGACCATATTTTGTCACTCAATTCAGCATAAGAATTATGTAAACATTCCATGCAGTGTAATTCAAAACTACTACTACCAAACTTCATCCCCAAAGTTCCTCAGGTTGTAGAATATTCTATGATGCATTATTTGGCATACTATACAGGCAGAGTCATATGCATGAAGCAAAAATGTAATAGCATATTGTCCCATCAAATATAGAGTATAATAAACTTTGTCAGCAACAATCATAGATGATCTTAGCAGCTACACAGTTTTATGGCTCCATTAACTTAAAGTTACATTAGCTGAAGATTTTTCCTGTAATGTATATTTCGAATCTACAACAATCCACATTATTTCTGCTATTTTCTTATTGTAAATAGTTACAATACGTAACAGTAGTAATATCACAACAACCTGGGCTTTGCCAAATCATTAATTTTCCTAGACAAAAAGAAAACTTACAAAGATATACAAAGTGGAGAATATAGTGAAATTTGGATAAAAGGAATGGCAAGTGACACACTTGCTCAACATCTTCAGTGATGACATCCAGTGACATGAATCTGATTACAAATTTGATTTTGCTAAAGCAATAGTTCCACTAATACATGAAGCCATTATGTACCCATATGGGGGCCTTTACAGAGGAAGGTGTGGGCCCAAGCAATCTATCAGTACGACCAACCTGTGCTCAGTCTTCCCCTCACCTACTTCTACCGACAGAATCACTCAAGGTCATGGCCAATTAAACTACCTTTGCTGTCACCATGGGTTTACTTGAAAATAACTGCAGATATTGACCTAACATAAGCAAAGCAATTCCATATATATGTATAGCAATCCTTCRTATTTTACCTACACTACCACATAATCTCCATAACAGGCTGTTCAACAGGTAGCAGAACTGAAGACACCCAGTTCTGTATGGATCTGTATGCAGTGCCACCCTCTAACCCCTTCTCCTCCTCCTCCTCCTTCACTGCATCCCTTTCGCTCCCTCAGTCTCCTGCCTCTTTCACAGGCACCGGGTGCCAGGGCCAGTTCCGCGCATGGCCGGCCCTGACTGATCAGGCCACACAGCCAGCCGGCTCGCTGCTGCATCTCGCAGCTGGCTGGATCGCTGGCACCGTGTAATTGACACTGATTTGGATCTCCCTCTTCTATCCAGCCACCAATTTACACAACCTTGTAGACATTCATACCTTTGAGACCTCTACCCTCTGTCAATATGGCTGAAGCCAGGCAATGAGTTCAAAAAATATTAGTGATAAACTTGACAGCTGCACAACACATAAGCCTCATTTCTTAAGAAACAAGGCTGACACCTGTGCATACAATTTTTCATCAGTGAAACTGCAGGAAACAACATAAAACTCTGAAGTGTAATACAACAAAGAAAACAGGACTAGTTACAAAGGTTCCTGAATTTCTAAAGTTTATGTAAAGCTAAGAGTTGAACTTCAATTATCAAAAACATTGAATCTATACACAACAAGAAATGCTGTGAACCTAGGTAAGATACGTTGCTTTAGTTGCACAAAACTAATAAACAGAATTAAAATGAAAAATGGAGCTTAATGTTAACTAGTGGAGTAGCAACAGTAACTCCATAATAAAATGAAAGTACATAGAATGAAGGTATTATATCCTGTGTAATTGTGTGTCTGTGCTATATGATCACAGATCCTAACAAATGTGATTATCAGCCGCCTGAATGATAGGCATTTTGTCAATTCTGCACCAGCCCAGTAAGCACAAATGCTAGGAGCACCAAAATTAGGAAGACACAATAAAATGAAATGGACTTAACATAACAAGTGGTTACCAGAATTACTGAACCTATTGTTCAACTTTAGGGCTTTAAACTAAAGTTGCCGGAGGAGGGGAACCTCAATCCATCCCACTCCTACCAGTTTGATGCCAGTGCCAGCAATAGATGCCTAGAGCCTGGAAGAGGATCACAGGTCAACAGGAGAGCACCTGAAGAGCAGCACAAAGGAATTCCAGCCACTCCAGYCAGTAAGTCAGCTTCATCAGGGAMCCAACTTAAATGCCTCTATGCAAACACACGTATCATGGGGAATAAACAAGAGGAGTTAAGAGACGTGCACACGCCTGCAGAGCTATGATCTTATTGGCATCACGGAGATGTGGTGGGATGGCTCCTATGACTGGAGTGTTGCGGTGGAGGGATATAGGCTCTTTAGGAAGGAGGCAGGGGAGATGAGGAGGGGGTGTCACCCTCTATGTCAATGACCGGCTGGAGTGCATGGAGCTCCACCTGGGGATGGATGAGGAGCTGACCGAGAGCTTCTGGGTCAGGATTAAAGGAAGGGCAGGCAGAGTGACATTATAGTGGGGGTGTGCCACAGGCCACCCAACCAGGAAGACCAAGCGGATGAGCCCTCTATAGACAGATAGGTGCAGCCTCATGTTCACAAGCCCTGGTCCTCACGGGGGACTTCAACCACCCCAATATTTGTTGGAGGGACAAAACAGTAGGGCATAAGCAATCCAGGAGGTTCCTGGAATGCACTGATGATAACTTCCTTCTCCAAGTGATAAAGGAATTAATGAGGAGAGGTGCTATTCTGGACCTTGTTCTCACCAACAAGGAGGGGCTGGTGGGGAACGTGAAGCTCAAGGACAGCCTTGGCTGCAGTGACCACAAAATGGTGGAGTTCAAGATCCTTAGGGCATCGAGGAGGGTGCACAGCAAGCTCACTACCCTGGGCTTCAGGAGAGCAGACTTTGGCCTCTTCAGGGATCTGCTTGGCAGAGTACCATGGGATAAAGCCCTGGAGGGAAGAGGGGCCTAAGAAAGCTGGTTAATATTCGAGGATCACCTCTTCCAAGCTCAGGAGCGATGCATTCCAACAAAGAGGAAGTCAGGCAAAAACACCASGAGGCCTGCATAGATGAACAAGGAGCTCCTGGACAAACTCAAACACAAAAAGGAAGCCTACAGAGGGTGGAAGCAAGGGCRGGTAGCCTGGGAGGAATACAGAGAAATTGTCTGAGCAGYCAGGGATCAGGTTAGGAAAGCTAAAGCCCTGATAGAATTAAATCTGGCCAGGAATGTCAAGGGCAACAAGAAAAGCTTCTATAGGTACGTCAGATAAAAGGAAGACTAGGGAAAATATGAGCCCTCTCCGGAACGAAACGGGAAACCTGGTTACCCAGGATATGGAGAAGGCTGGACATTCAGCGAATTTTTTGCCTCAGTCTTCACCGGCAAGTGCTCAAGCCACACCCCCCAAGTTACAGAAGGCAAAGGCAGGGAATRGGAGAGTGAAGAACCACCCACAGTAGGAGAAGATCAGGTCAAGACCATCTAAGGAACCTGAAGGTGCACAAGTCCATGGGACCTGATTAGATGCATCTGTGGGTCCTGAGGGAACTGGCAGATGAAGTTGCTAAGCCACTATCCATCACATTTGAGAAGCTGTGGCAGTCCGGTGAAGTTCCCACTGACTGGAAGAGAAGAAACATAACACCCATTTTTTAAAAAGGGAAAAAAGGAAGACCCGGGGAACTACAGGCCAGTCAGTCTCACCTCTGTGCCCAGGAAGATCATGAAGCAGATCCTCCTGGAAACTATGCTAAGGYACACAGAAAATAAGGAGGTGATTGGTGACAGCCAACATGGCTTCACTAAGGGCAAATTGTGCCTGACAAATTTGGTGGCCTTATATGACAGTGTTACAGCATTGGTTGATAAAGGAAGAGCRACTGACGCCGTCTACCTAGACTTATGCAAATAACTTGACACTGTCCCGCACGACATCCTTGTCTCTAAATTGAAGAGACATGGATTTGATGGATGGACCACTTGGTGGATAAGGAATTGGCTGGATGGTCACRCTCAAAGAGCTGCGGTCAACAGCTCGATATCCAAGTGGAGACCAGTCACGAGTGGCATTCCTCAGGGGTAAGTATTGGGACCGGCGCTGTTTAACATCTCTGTCAGCGACACGGACAGTGGGATTGAGTGCATCCTCAGCAAGTTTGCTGACGACACCAAGCTCTGTGGTGCGGTCATCATACTGGAGGGAAGGTATGCCACACAGAGGGACCTTGACAGGCTTGAGAGGTGGGTCCRTGCGAACCTCATGAAGTTCAACAAGGACAAGTGCAAGATCCTGCACATGGGTCGGGCCAATCCCAAGCACAAATACAGGCTGGGTGGAGAATGGATTGAGAGCAGCCCTGAGGAGAAGGGCTTGGGGGTGTTAGTTGATGAGAAACTCAACATGACCCAGCAATGTGCGCTTGCAGCCCAGAAAGCCACCCCTSTACTGGGCTGCATAAAGAGAAGCAGGGCCAGCAGGTCAAGGGAGGTGATTCTCCCCCTCTACTCCACTCTCTTGAGACCTCCAACATAAGAAGGACATGGACCTGTTRGAACAAGTCCAGAGAAAGGCCATGAAGATGATCAGAGRGTTGGAGCACCTCCTATGAAGACAGGCTGAGAGAGTTGGGGTTATTCAGCCTGGAGAAGAGAAGGCTCCAGGGACACCTTATAGCAGCCTTCCAGTACCTGAAATGGGCCTACAAGAAAGCTGGAGAGGGACTTCTTACAAGGGCATGTAGTGACAGGACAAGGCGTAACAGCTTTAAACTGAAAGAGGGTAGATTTAGATTAGATATAAGGAAGAAATTCTTCACTATGAGGATGGTGAGGCACTGGAACAGGTTGCCCAGAGAAGTTGTGGATGCCCCATCCCTGGAATTGTTCAAGGCCAGGTTGGATGGGGCTTTGAGCACCCTGGTCTAGTGGAAGGTGTCCCTGCCCATGGCAGGGGGTTGGAACTAGATGATCTTTAAGGTCCCTTCGAACCCAAACCATTCTATGATTCTATGATTCAACATACAAAATACTACCACAGAGTACTCTGCATTGTATTATCTTTCTGTAGCTACAATTCTCTATCCATATTACAAAATATTCTGAACTAGGGATATAATATGACTTCAGGCTAGAATTTCTTCCTCTAACCACTGTGACCACCTGTGATTAAGATGGCCAAATATAAATATTTACAGGAAAAAACAAAATGTAATCTTTCTACCTTGAAATGAGTAGCAAGATGTACAAAATAAAAAATAAAAAAAAAACCCCAAAACAAAACCAAAACAAAAAAACTACAACAACAACACCAACAACAACAGAAATTTGAATGCCCTTTGAATTATTAAGAATGCTGAATATTTTTACACCCATTTGATGCAGTGTCAAGATGATAATTTCAATGGGGAATTCTACAGCTGCATCTGCCAGTATTTCAGAAAGGAAATGGGTCAGGCAGTAACAGCTCATTCTTTAAATCTCCCTTTTATATCCCTACACTAATGGTTTAGAGACTGTTAAGGGCTTCATGAAGGAAGAAGATATTGCTCCCCATCACCATGGTTTCAAACATCAAATTTTTTCATTTTAACTCAAGGAAGTAAACAAAGAAACATGTTCATCAGTATCAAGATTAAAACTCCAGATTCTTCCAGAAGCAGTATTCTAGTCCAGGGCCACCATCTTCTCATCAGATGTCTTAATTTTAAATATATTTCAGTTAGAGTCTTTGAGAATAACACAGTTTCCTCACTGCTGACACAATTACTGTTCAGAATTGCCATTAATATATTCACAGAGAGGAAACCATGTTAAGTTTGAAACAATCCCTCATTTTCAAGTCTGCATTAACCTTTAAATTGCTATTACAGCACTGTGAAATCCCCTCTATGCTAAGTAGAAGCAGTAGTGCTCTAGTTAAACTGATTTTTTCAAGTTTTCTGCCTGCAAGAATGATTTGTTTTATTTAGAAGTTTCTGCATTCCCCACTGTTTAACAAGCACCCACAGCTGCATAGTTCTCTCACCTTCTCTTTTATTCCTGCTGTGCAACCTAAGCAAAATACTGAGAGTTATTTTATCTGAAGTATGAACTGGATTTGTTAACTCAGGTAGAGCAAGGATCAGCTGATCCTAAGCATATACTAAAAGTTTTGTTTATTTCCCCCCAAAAAAACAGTGAAACTGGTGTGGTCTGGAAGAAAAATGGGTGAGGGTCAGGAAAAGTATTTGTTGCACTAAACTATATTGATGCTAGTATGACTAGGAATTTAAAACCCACTTTCACACTCAAAAATCAGGAAATGCAAAGTTATGGTTCCCGTAAGCGTCATAACTCATGCTGTTGCACACATACATTATTTTGTATTACATCCTGTTAAATTTATAGGAACCATGTGGATATATTATAGGKTTTTTTTAAAGTATTAACTTTAAATTCTTGACTAGAGAATATGAGGTCATACAAAAAACRTCCAGCAGTGCGTTACACAGCCACAAGCCTGAGTCTGTCTGATCTCTGCAAACAAACAGAAATTATATGTAAAACCTGGTGGTCTTTTGCTGGAGCTTGACTATACTGTCAATGCTATCAGACGTAACCAGCATAATGTTCAGCAAGGAACAGCACTCCACATAGATACAAAAAACCCCATGGTTTGTTTAGTGCATCATCAGCTGGACAGGAGTTACTCAGTAGTCAAGGTAGGGAAAGATGAGTTCTTAAACTTCTACATGTTGATATGTCATAAAAACTCAAGAATTGCAGTTCTCCACTGCAGGGAAAGGGAGTAGTGAAAAGCTGTTCAACCTTCTTTGACACCGAGGATCAAAGAAGAGGATACAGAAGGAACTAATCTGAAAAACTGTAGCCATCATTACATTTATTGTTCCACATAGCCGCAACCTGCCTCAAAAGAGAGCAACTTTCAAGCCTGCTAAGCTCATGAAGTTGCATGTGACTTCTTAAGCAGAAAATGGATTACTGAATTTTACAATATGCAGTAAACGTTTACTTGAAAATTAAATAAAGGTAACTTCTCAGTAAACTCAGGATACAGCTTAGACTTCTAGTCATGGACAAATAACATCTAATAAAGTTATGCCACACCAATTTTTATTTTCYCCATCTTCATCTAATCACTGGTTTCCAGATGGCATTAACGTATGTTAACATCCTTCACAAACCATTGACTTGAGTAGTTTCTTTATAAATGTATTTGTTACTTCTCAAATATCAGAACTTTCTATGCTTGAAGTCATTCACAGGAAAGAGAAATACTTACATGAATGGCTTATATTGTTTTTAACATGCCTTTTAAGCACATCCTGATATAACTAGAATACGTAACAAGAGAGGAACACTAATCTCATGTTAAAGCATGCATAGCCACAAGAATTTCAAATCATTGTTGTCATGCTATGCCATAGAAAGAGATATTGCAAATTACAGGACCTTTTTACTAGATTAAACACATTTCTYAAACTGTTCCTCTTAGCTCTGCTATCGCTTCAAGGAATGTCTCAAGAGGGAGGAGGCATTTTTTCCTATCAATCGTTCTGCAACAGCATTTGCTAATGGCCCACATTTAAGCCATGTGGCACAAACTGTCCATTTTACACAGCTTGGCAGGAGGTGGCTGTAACATGAGAAGAATATCTTCAGACTCCAGAATATTGGCACCATAACAAAAAAGATTTCCTTCAAAAGGCTCTCTCCTGCAGCAAGATATAGTATCTTCAGAGTCACCAGGCCGTACTATATTTGGTATTTTTATTGCTCTCACTCCAGCTGAGGGAGATCAGCTACTGAAGAACCTCTGGTTTTCCTTTGAGGTTTTCAGCAGTGTGTTTCTGTCCCTTCTTGTCATAACACAGAGAGGCCTGGAAACTAGAACTCTTCAAGTTTCAATAACAATGAAAATTTAACAAACTTAATAGTTGCACTTCATAATTTGGGTGTTTGACTTGTGAGGTTGGAGCTCCTGAGTTGGCAACACTTCACAATGTTATAAAATGCTAATACTTCACCCTGCATAAGTCAGCACTCAGAGAAGCAAAGAACTTGTTTAAAATAGCACCGGTTGCCAGTCAGCTCCAAAAAGAGAGAGGCCAGACCTGCCCTGGCATTCAAAACCAGGACAGAGTACCAGGCAACTCGCCCCATTTTTGGTTCAGCATGATGTCATATGGTATGGAATATCCCTTTGGCCAGTTGGGGTCAGCTGTCCCGGCTGTGTCCCCTCCCAGCTTCTTGTGTACCTCCAGCCTCCTTGCTGGCAGGGCGGTATGAGAAGCTGAAAAGTCCTTGATTTAGTGTAAGCACTGCTCAACAACTAAAACTTATCAACAGTATTCTCATCCTAAATCCAAAACACAGCACTATACCAGCTACTAGGAAGAAAATTAACTCTATCCCAGCCGAAACCAGGACACTAGGACAATAGATGTCTTTACATTTTATACCCATGCATGTAATGTAATCTAACTAGATTTAAAAAAGAGCAAATGATGTTTTACAGGCTAAGAACCAGCAAATAAAGGGAAGAAAAAAGATAGTAATTGCTAAGTACATTTCTATTCAATGTGAAAAAAAACATACAGTAATATACTGGTTATAAAAGGACCAAAGAAAACCAGGAATGGTGCAACAAAATATTTTCCAAGCAAAATTGAAAGGAAAACTGGGGGGGGGGGGGGGGGGGGGGGTGGTAGGGCAGGGTGGTCCCCAGCAAATCATTGCCTTGAAAGATTTGACTCAAACCCTGAATGCACAAGAGTTAGCTTGAATTTACAAAAGAAAGGATTACAGATGGATAATACCTTGAAAATTCAGAAAAAGTATAAAACTGGTAAACAACTGTGCTGAAGATTTTCCTGTTTCATATGAGACACTGCATGTGGATTTATAATAACAGAGAATGCAGGGAAGGATGTTACTTTTGATGTAGAAGTGTGATGAAGGAGATGGAGATTCATTTTGCAACACAGACATACATCTTCTGCTACTCCTTACCTTGAGCATAAGCCTTAGCCAGCCACTCCCATTCACTTTTACAAGAAGAAATTTCATCTAYCTTTAGTCTCCCTCTGTAAAGTAGAAAAATACTGGTTTGACTGGGACAGTCACAGTACAAAGTACCCCACTATTGTTAAAAAGAGTCTGAGATATTCTTTTGGACCACATTTTCACTGAATCACAGAATTTCCTCTGCCTCCCTTTTCAACCCATGTGCTTAATAACTTACCCATTTCCATAGCCACCTTAGCAAAGTAGGAGATAGGGACCCTTGTGAATGGTCCTTACATGCTGTTTAAATTTTATTTTTAAGTCTGTCATTTCAGTTAAACTTCTTTTGTCAGCCTTGTCTACGAACTTAGAAGCATTCTCTATTTCTCTGACCACATATGGAGCATGCCCTGCCTTACTGTACTGGGGCTCCCTTGAGAGTAAAGCCTCTAGGCATTACTACAATGCATTCAGCAACAAACCCAGCAGGATACTAATAGGCTGTCTTCATTAACCTTTGCTGATTAAACTGTGCTCCATCGTATTTGCACTCTGCACATTTGTGATGTCTCATAAAGATTCATAAGGGGGATTTTAATGGCAAAAGAGCCTATACACTAAATTGCCTATCCACTGAAAAGTAAGCGTATTTGTAGGTAAAAATAGACTTTTTTTATTTTTCCCTCATCAAAGCTGTGGCAGCACTTGAAAGGGCAAACAGAACACAGGAATAGATCAATAGAGGAACTGCACAGATGATAATTAATGTAGGGAAATGGCTATTTAAGCACAGCAACAGAAGCTGCATTCACTAGGTATCCAAAATAAAGAGACAGGTTCTGATGAGAAAGAGCCATCAGATGGCATCAGCGCTAGCTGATGAGGCACGGGGAATCCAGTGCGACATATGCATTTCCCCAAACATTGCTGTCATCCCTCATAAAACACCATGCAAACCCGTCAGAAAGTTGAGTTGTGGCATGACTCCAACAGAGGTAACTTTTGAGGGTAAACACCTTGCCTTTAAATTACCTATGTAACTTAAACTCCATAACAGGCTTTTCTACTTATTGCATTCATGAAGGTTGAACAGCTGAAATTCAAAGTAATTTTTAGGCCATGCAGAAGGATGATCAGGGTAACTTAGAATTTTATATATGTTTTATATACAAAACCAGAAAAATCTTCTCCTGACTTTCTTAAGCAAATATCCCATAGATGTTAATCTCTTAGTTTCTCACCTTCCCAGTGCGATAATGAAAAGTCTGCAGGTTACAATGTAAATTAATTACTTGTATTTCATTAGTTTGATCCAAAGGAAAGAAAAACGAGTTGTGAAACTAACAGTTCAAAGACATGGGAAACCCTAAGTAGAGAGTTACAGTTGAATGAACATAAAAGCAAATTTGAGATAGCCATGTGAATAAAAACAAGGAAGATATTTTCAGAACCATCAAAGATATGTTCTGTAGGTCCCTCAACATCATGATTTATTACTGTTAGCTTATATAAGAAAAAAGGAGGACAACAGAACAAATTTTGATGTTGTTGCTTTATATTGGGTAATGGATACCTTTCTAGCTGCCATTTCAAGGAAACTCARTAGCTACTCATAGCTGGAAGAAGAGCCCTTGCCTCAGACCATGAGGAAAATTAAACCATAATTCTCTGTCTTTCAGTTTAATCAAAGTCTGGAGAAGAAACCTAACTGTACTGTACAAGTGGGGGAGGAAAGGTGAAACCACATAAACTCTGCAAAATCTAGGGAATGGAGACAGAATTTGAACTTCTAGAAGTATTTCCTATTTATACTTTTTTGAAACAAAGCAATTCAAAACATTAGCAATTCATGTCATATTCCTGCACTGATTGCCACACCTTGTGAAATTGCAACGTATCTTCATAAGCACTCTTCAAAGCAAGGGGAAAAGCTTCGTAGCTCATCAGTAAATATGGAAGAGTAGTCTTACAGAAATTTAGCCACGATATGTTCAATTATTTCAGTGGAATCAAGCAAGTCTTCACATTACCCCTTAAGAATTAACTGAAATARGAGAAAAACCTCTGTGAAGGGTCAAATGTTTTAAAAGCTTTGCTCTATACCATGGTGTGGAATACAAAAAAATAAGTAAAAAAAGGTACAGTCTTTTCATGGCTGTTTCTATAATTATGTGAATAGTTACATTCTTTACATAATTACATTATGTGAATAGTTGGTAAGAATATTTTCATTAAAACTGTACTGTTGAGGAAACCATACTTTCCGTTAATTGCAGTTCTTCATAGATGAAAAAGGTTATGATCATTTGTAACCAGTGATCTGAAATGTTGTTTCTCCTTCTTTTCAAAACTCAGACAGGAATATTTAAGATCCAAATTACCTCTTGGATGATACTTTGTGCTTATTATTCCCCCCACCCCCCCAAATGCTGTTAAAATTGATTCATTAATTTTTAATCTAAAAACAATTAATGTAGGATGTGAAAGGTTAGGTTTGAAATAAGGTGTGATACAAAGGGGATGGCAGGCACCCTGATGAGCAGCAGACTGGCTCTGATCTTTCGCAAGCCAAGTGAAATGTTGTTGTTCTGCTATGGATGAAGGGCCTCATTATCCCAAAGATAATTGCCCAGATGCCACACCAGTGAGGTCACACGAAACAGGCTGTGGTTGCTGAAACAGTATTGGAGCTAATTAACAGTTAAGGCTGCAGGCAGCCATTTTGTACAGACCTCTACTTAAGATGCATAGCTTTCCCATCCCATTAACGTTAACTATTTGCTCACCCTCTTTTTGCTGCTGAATGAAAAACTCATCTTGCCTGTCAGAAGAGCAAACACTTTGATGTTATTTTTACAGCATTAAAATTCATCCATTCAATCATCCTGCTCATRTCAAGGAGCATCAATCATTTTCATCCCAATGTCAACTAAAGATTTGGTATCTCTTCTTGTTTAATGCAGAAAAAAGCTGCATCAGAAATTAAGAGTCAACCTGAAGTTCTAAGAAGAGCTAACACTACCAGGAAGCATGACACAACATTCTAACTTTCCATCATGACTATTTTTTCTGCTGTCTCTCATTGTGGATTACATTCCTTACTTAGTAAGGTGAAAGCATGAATTGAGACCTTTTGCATCTGGTGCTTTCAGAGACCAATCTATTTTTTAGTCATACCTGCCTTAGWGGGGTAGTTTAGTCAATAATGCAGCAGTAAATTCTACACTTGCAAACTCCTGAGCCTCTGCAGACTCCCCCTTGATTTTAATGGGTATTTCACACGAGTGCACACAGCCRTCCAACTGGAGTTCCCCAAAGCAACAGAGGATTTGCCATGACAGCAGTAGGCAGGCCAAACAGGTATTTTTTAAATGGTCTTTTTCAGATGCTACAATTTCTTCCAGCTTCTCCGACTGACATCTGGTATGTTGTTATTGCCTTGAAAAGCAACAACTGAAACTTGATAATTCTGCATTCCTATAACAAAACTGAGAGGAGTTTCAAATGTTTGCCCTTGTGAATTCAAGTCAAGTTTAGTATTATCTTTACAGCCAAGAAATATTTGATATCATAAAAAACATCTGTTTTAAGATTGCAAAAAATGTCAGTTTCCCCTTTCGAAGTTGGTTACATTTAATCAGAACAGTCAGAATCGTTTTCTAAGAGAAAGTRAATCATTCTGGGGTTTTTGCCTTCTTTCACCAAGGGGAAAAATTTTGGTTTTAAGCTGTTGTGAGACAGTACCTGCCCTACTTTTTTCTCATTTCAGTCACTGAACCAAAAAAATCAGCATTCTCAATGCCAAACAGCTAGCTTTATTCTCTGGACCATTTAACCATTACACGGGCTCTTTCCCAAGATTTATGTAGAAAGTGATGCCATTCCTACGCAAGAAACATGCAAAAGCCTGAATGACCTCCCATGTTGAGAGGCCTGCTTTCACCTAACATCCAGCTGTGCCCTGCTTTACTCTTGCCTGCCACTTGGAATGTTTTGCCATCCCCTGCAGCTTCTGAAACCCTTATCTCTTTTCAGAGGGCTGATGCTCCACATAGGCTCATGCAATAYGTCTTCTCTTAGCCAACAATGTTAAATAAGGTCAGTTTTTGTTGTGGGGATTTTTTGTTGTTGGGTTGGGTTTTTTCCCCAGTACTTTCTTTCCAGTCTTTTTGTCAGGTTTGATCATCATAAATATGTATCATTGGGGCTAGGATTGCCGAGCTTTAAAATTTGGGCATGCACTTAAATATGTATATTATACATACATATATATACGCATGTATTTGAGGGAGTGTGACTTTGGATGCTCTTTACAGTGATCTGCCAGATTTTTCTGACCATATGATGATATCAACATTTTTCACTGCTTGGAAAAAAGTCAAAGGCAGGCAGTATAAATGGTTAGTGATAGCAAAGCAAAAATAAAAAGAAATCTGAGAATGAATCTCTGGGAACCTATAACAGCTGTCACAGAATGTAGCGTAAAACCTACACTTGAAAGAAGATACAGTGATTATTTTTTCAGGGTGTGCAAGACGACTCCATACAATGTAAATCTAGTCTGAGAGAACTTGCAAAGATTAAGAATACCTATTTTGAATATATGGTAGGTAATAGGGGCTTTTTCTGGTATCTAAACCTGAAAATGACAGCTTTCAAACAAACTCCTAACTATAAAATTGTCATTGTCTTCTTTTCCACATACATATGTATTTTTATGCCTATGCTTTTGCCACAATTCAAAGATTGATTAATCAGCAGAGCAGGATTCATTCAGGCTCTGATCTAGTCCCAGTCTTGAGATCTGCTATCTCACTAAAATTATTCTATGTGTCTGACGTTTAGTGGTTCTGGAGATTTTAACTCGGAATAGAGAAAAGATAGAAGAAGAAAACAAACACAAGGTCTGACATAGGAGACAATATACTGACTTATTTAAGACTTTTTAAATGCTGTCTGATTCAGCGCTTGCCAGTCCAACTTATTAAATCATTTCTAGCAAGAACCTAATCTATTCATCTGCTGCTCTAGAGTGCAAAATGTCTGATTCATAAAGGTGTGAATCTTTTGAAAAGTCTGCTTTTAAAAAAGATATTTGCATTTTCTTATGGAAGCACTCAAAATGTTTTAATCATTGAAGCAGCCTTCTGAAAAGAAATCAAGTTTGGGTTTAAAGATATATTGAGTGAGTATATTGACTAAGACAAGCTCCAGGTTTTACATGTTTTCAGATTATTACGTATGACATTACACTACTATAATCTAATATTCTGTTATGGTGTCACAACACAGTAAAAAAATTAGAGCAACCTGATTACAGATCAGCAGGAACACAGGAGCTGAAAAGGCTTTACAGCATATATACATAAGAAATCTATATTGGAAACTGAAAATGTTGGAGTCCTGAATTTACTTGAAAATRGGAGCAAACATTACATAGGTGTCAGTCCAGTGTATAGATAAAGAATCTCCAAAGCAGGCAAGCATACCAATAGGAAGGAAAAGGAGAGATTTTCAGTTTTAATGTTACTGCATCTTTAGTAGCAGCTAGTTAAACTGGACTTGGAGAGCCACAAGATGGAACTAAAGGTAAATATTTTTAATGAGAAATTTGGAGTGATTCATTCTTTTAGCRATAACAGAAATGAAAGTCACGGTGCTCTGATGCTTGGAAACTAAACACTGGCATCCAACCTGATCAAGTATGCGCACATTTTGGAAGAACCACTGGAGAGCAACAAAGATCTGGAACAGAAGCACTATTTAAAGAAACAAGACAGCAAGGCCCTGATGCAACCGAGCATGGGCTTGACACGCTCTGGTTCTAGTCACAATTTTTTTGCCTGCAGTGCACATACTTATATTCTTGACAAGTTGCCTTTAAGCACTGTGATGACAGAAGTTTGGTGCTTCTGCAGATGGTGAGGTGGGTATTGCCTTTGAAATAACTTAACTTACATTGACTAGGTTTCCTARACCAAGTCCATCAGTATAACATTTACAACCACTACCTGTACCATCAGGTGAATAAGGCTATATAAACTCGAAAGACATCGTTCACCTTCCTCACACTACATTGAGATGTCTGTTTTGAAGACCCATTATAAAGTTGGCCTAGTAATAAGCAAATAAAGAGGTGCTCTGTTCCTTCCCAACAGTATGAATATTACTGTGGTATTTCTGTCCATCATATATACTAGATGCGTACATTTATTCTCTAGGTGGCAAAATTTGGTCCAATACGTGGTTACCCAGTTGAAGTACCTTAATGATACCCTAAGCAAATGCTGAACACCGTACAGAAACACACTTTTATACCTCTGGGGTATAAGAGTCTGTCCTGCTGCACTGTTTGGTGCTGCACAATTTTAGATTAGCATTAGTAAAGATAGTATTACATTTGCTGCACAAAAAGAGTACTTAGAACTGGAATATGCAAGAAATTATACTGACTTGTAGACTGGAAACAAACTCCAAGGGACTGTCAGTAGAGCACAGCCAAGGGAATGAAAGTCAGTTTGTATTCCTGCTTGGCTAGTTTTGGACTACTTGAACAACTATATGCCTACATTTATAGATAACAGAACAGGCTGTTCASCTGATAAAAAAAGTATAAAGGAAAGGTAGCCACTAAATAAAAAAGTAAATAGTAAAATCAAAGTTCAACAACTTATAGTATAATAGAGAGCATAATAGTGAGCCACCAGAGCACTCTGGGTCCAAGTCTTAAGGAAGCAAACAGTGCTTACTACAAGCTCTTCSTAAATTGCAGAATGGGGTCATGTGGATGCTCTGTGATGGCAAGTGTGCATATTTGGACTATGATCTAGATCCTCTTTTTTTTTTTGGTTGGTTTTTTCCTAGGCTGAGAGTACCAAATATTCTCTCTGAAATTCACCGTCCCTCTCTGTCCTCTCCAATTCATGCAGCAAACAACCGACTATCTATCATCCTTCTCCTCCACCTCTGTCYTATCTGTTTTGGCCTAGCTCTCCCACCCTGCTCACAGAGCCAGCAAGATCTGCTGGCTGCTTTACTTGACAGTTAGACTCAATTTACGCCATTTATTCTTTAAAATAATTAAATATCTTTGGCTGAAGACAGCAGTGTCTCTGAACGTAACAGAACCTCACAGCATTGGAGGGTTCTGAAATAGTACAGAGGAGCAATAAACCAAACTGGAAATACTACAGAGGAGCAATAAACCAGACCAAGCAATTTTCTAAGTTTCCTCTGACACTGTTAATGTCAGGGGGGGGGGGAAAAGCAGAAATTGCACCTCTGTCTCAAAGCTCATTCCACGGCATCCTGAAACTACTGTGCCTGTTTGGTACCAGGTTACCTGCTTCCCAGTAAGAATTTGATATATTTCTATCTCACCCTGTTTGACAGGTATGTACACTTGAATAGGGTAAAGGTACAGGAGCAATGCAAAAGCCAGGAAATGGCAAGAAGTACCAAGGGAATCAAACACATTTCCATCCTCTGTGTAACTGGATCCTTACCACTTTAAAAAAAAAAAAAACCAAACAAACAAACAAACAAACAAAAACAAACAACAAAACACGAGAAACAAAAAGCCAAGTAAACCAAAACCAAGCCCTGCCGGTTTTCCTAACCAGTGAAAATAGCAATGAGATCATCTTTCCCAATATCAAGAACACTACTGGGGTTTCTGAAAAGCAACCTGGCATTCCCAAGTAATCCCTCCCTTTGTCCCCACAGAGCATCGTTCTTCCTCGCAACAGCAGAAGATAGCAGGGTGCACCTTTTTCAGGCTGGGAAGCCTCCAGGTCTTTCCAAAACCATTGCCTGCTTCATTTTTATGAAAAACTCATTGTGGTAACTGGAGTCAAACTAGTTTCTTTTACAATGGCTCAGGGAAGAGAAAAGAACATAGCACCAACCACTGTATTATCCCCGGCACAACTCCAATCAAGATCCCTTCACTGGTGTTTGGCTCTCCCACWATCCATAACACTCATTATAATCTTTGAACCATCCTATGCAAATCCAGGCCCCATGCTTAGGTCACCAGTGACAATGCAATCTGATCAAAAGCAGGAGTCTTGTGATGGTGTTGCCTGCCTCAGACTGCCCTCCTTTGCATTTCTATGAACCCTTTCCTCTTTCCCCCATGCTCAGTTCAGAACAGAGCAGTGTGCTGCCAATCTCATTAACCAGTAGAGAGGGAGGTTTTGGAAGGCTGTGTGTGGCACTGTGCAAACACTGACCAATATATCCACAGCCTGGCTGGGAAGAGGAAAAAGAAAGCAACGCTCAAGGAAATGAACTCACAGTCTGCCCAGCTGTGTAAGTGCCTGTTGCCCAGGGTATTTTCCTCTGCATGAATCACATTCTGTCCTTTCTTTTTTGCTACTAACGCTGATTAAAATTCCTTTCCAACTCTTCTTCACCCTTCCTCCAAATCAAAGTCATCTCATAATAACCTAAGCAAATGATACCACCACACTGCAGCTATTTTTTCTTCAGACAAAGCTATTTGCCCATTTCATTCCAAGTAGTTTCACAGTAATGGAAACGCCATTCAGAGATTAATAACTTAATCCTTTCTCTTACCAGCCTTCCCTATCTCTTCCATTTGATTTGGCATCTTTGCTGGCTCAGTATCTGTTTAACTGRTATTTCTTGGAGCAAAGACTTTATTTTCTAAAATATTTGTACAGTGGCTAGGCAAACTTATGAATATGCTTTAATAACTGCTTTCATTTCAAGGGAAGTGCTGTGGACAAGATGCTAATTTAAGTCATTACAGCCTGTCAACAAAGATCACTTAACTTTAACTTTTGAGGTAATTACCCTTTTTTAATATTTATAATGTAAAATATATAGAGGAATAAATGGAATTAACAGCACAGTGCAATTGCTGATTTTCTAAGCTCTACAGCAACGAGTATAGAGGATAAGGATAAGATTAGTTTATTTGAAGAAAGACTGTCCAATTTAATTGTTTAAAATATAGTAAGTATATTGCAAATTATTGGACCGCCTCATCTAAATCACATTAAGCTTTTATAAAGAGACATTACTATGTTGGAATTCAGTCTTCCTGAAAGAGGACTGACTGGTATGATACTTTTATCAGTCACACATGCATCTGTCTTGTGCACACTGTAGAATTTAGAAATCCAAGGCAAGGAGGGATCAGCTTCATTTGGTGTCAGATTTCTAACACAGCGTTGCTCAACATAAGTAATCACACAACAATCAGCAACTTGTTCCAGAAAATCCTAAGGGGACAGTTCACTGTGTCTTAACTTTCCATGCAAATATAACAACAATTAACTACCAGCTTGTATGTATTTTGGAATGCCAGAAATATATATGTAAGCTTAATAGCAATATTTAAGGTGTCTTTGTGGATCCTTTCATTTTCTTGTGATCTCCCCATCACATGGGCATCATAGTTATCAGATGACACTAAGATAATTAATTCCACAAATTAAAACTGCTCTGTCTGTTGCCTATTCCTCGGTCAGGCCAGCTAATTCAGGTCCCTTATCTTGTTTCCTTCTGGAACCTGCAGAAACTGTACGGTCTGGAATGACAACCTCACTCAATCCAATTGCCATCTCTCAAGACACTCCTGCTCTTCGTAGCCTCTATTTTCTGTTGCAGGTACTTCTAGCCTCATCTATATGGATTAAGGGTAGCTCCCAGGATCCCAAAGCATACCAAGGTTTGGTTTGATTTGCCTTAGTTGCCTCCATATACATCTGCAATTCCCTGCCGACCCAGACATTGTTTTTTTTAATATGGAGCCATTTTTTGTTTTCAATTTCTATTTGAACAAACTGTCAAAGATGATGAACCACACTTCACTGGCTCCATTACGTAATTTAGCAGAGCTAAGAAGAGATCATAAAATCATAGAATCGTTAAGGTTGGAAAAGACCTCTAAGATCATCAAGATCACAGGCTGAACCCACATACCCCTCCAGTAGGCACTCAAGTATTCCAACATCCTTTTCCACCAAATTATTATGTATGAACTCATGGATTACACATGCTACACCAATACTTCACTGCAACCTCGTAGCCACTTGACTRGTGCATTCTGTGATACTACTACAGCTCTTCCCCATGAGGGGCCCGACTTTTTGGAAACAACTTGCCAAACTTTAAAAGCTTCCTTAACGTCATTCTTTAGCTGAAGAAAGTATACAGCATCTATGATCCTTCTCTCRTATTTTTTCAATCTTAAGGGTCCTTCCTGCATTCTTTTTCACCTATTATTCTAATCCCTCAACATTACCAGATTTAGCAGYCATGAATACATTTTCACAACAACACACTTTGTTTTTTTCCTCACTTTTTTTAAACATTTCTGTCACGTGTTTCTTTTTATCATAGAGAAGCAGCTTCCACTAACACATTTGTACAGCTATTACTGCCAGAGTACATTAAGTGCTCCAGAACTAGTCACATACAAGACTACTGCCAGACAATCTTGGTTTTTGTTGGAATATAATGCTTACAGATACAACAAAAACCAAAACATTGCTTAAACTCTGTCCTGATTATTTTCCAGAGAGCTTCAACTCTGAATGGAGCTCTTYTTGCCCTCATTCTCCTTCTCAGATTATTTTCTTAGTTTGTTTTATCCCTTTACTGTGTATGGGCCAATAACCACTCAGCCAGAGACTGGCAGAGGGGGTCTATTTCATTCAGTGTCTGTTTTTTAACCTCTCAGCTTTTCACCACCAGGGCCTCTGTGCTTCAAAAGTCTATCCAGCTGGCTTACGGCAGGATGTCTTTATGGTAGAGCTCTCAGTTGCCTCAACCTGGTYCACTAGCACCTGCCCCCTGCTATCACAGGTCTTTATGCACTGCTGTACCCAGCAGAAATAGAGGATTAGCACTACTTCTGGTGACTTTTGGATCAGTTTAATCGGGCTAACCGTCTGGGTCATTTCAGCTCTCTTTCCAAACCTGTAATAATTACCGCTTTTGAATGAGTCATTGCCAGCCAGCTGCACTGAACTAGAGTTCTATGACTGGCTCATAATTAATTCTCTTTAAAATAATTGTMATTTCTGAGTAAATAACAACCAGGATCAGATGGACAAAAAGAATTTTCCCTTCCACCCCCAATTACCAGTATAAAAAAAAACAACTGGATGTATCCCTGGCACATCTTGCTCAGAACAAATAAAGTTGGAATACATTATACCATCTATACCAAGCAGCATTTGTTTATACAGAGCAAAGCTTTCTGAACCCAGGACTGTGTCTTGCTCTTGAGTAAAAGCTACCTCCAGCACATCAGTTAGCACAGGGTAATTTATGTTCAGCCAAGTAACAAAAAGGCCTTCTTACAAAGAGGAGGAGAGCCAGAAGGAAAGGCACTCTGAAGGTAATGCACTCTTGAGCATGCAAAGGTTGCAGGCAGATTTTGAGACATCTTTGGTTCACATCTTGCAGCATTTTCCTATTTCAATTAAAAAAAAAAAATACCCACACAAAACCCAAAAATACTCATCACCCTCTAAAGTAGTAGCCTATCACTGCCAATAGTCTCTTTAAGTCATATAAAGTTCTATACTGAAGTTTGTCAGCAAGCCCCTTCCTGTTAGCTCCCAACCACCCCAACGTGTGGCACCTCCTGCACGGCGAGGCTGGGGCTGGGGCTGGGGCAGCAGCAGGGCAGCTCAGCATCACCCTGGCTGCAGAGGCACCTGCCGCTCGCCTGCTCCCGGCACCTACACCCATATTATGCCCTGTGTGTTAAATTAACTTAAGGCAGAGCAGGGATTTGGGTTCTGTTCTCCCCCCCCCCAGATCAATCAATTATATAATAAAAAACGTTCTGAGCAGTTAAACAAAAAAATATTTTTATATATACGGTTTGATCCCGATGCCCCCACCACCGCCACACGAAGAGCGGGGAGGCTGTTACCTCGGAGGTCTCTGAGGGCGGCCAGGCAGGAGCTACTGCTGAGGCCCTGCCAGGCCACAGCGAAGGCCCCTTCCCCGCACCACCGCTGCCCGCCTTTCCTGAAGACACATTGCCACCTAGCAACGGCACAGCGTAATCTACAGCACAACAGCAAAGCCTCCAAAAGATGTTTTCTTAAAAAATCCATCCAAAGACAAGTACCCTGCCCCTCAGAGGAGCGACAGGCTGTTATCGCCAGCTGCGGGAACGCCAGGTGCAGRCCCAGGCCGGGCAGAGGCGGGAGGAAGGCAAGGGTGGCATGGGGCAGGCGGCTGCCGGCTCTGTGGGTTTCGACAGAGGCACAGCCCCGTGTCTCACCTGACAGCAAACCGACCGTGCCTGAAGTACCTCCGCCAGTTGGAGAGGTCAGTACCGGCCCCGGTGCACCCTCCTGGTGGGGCACCCCTGGAGCGGGAAGGGCCTGGCAGGTGTCAGCCAGCGCCTGGGTTCCTTCAGGTCTTCGCCGAGTGCTTGGCAGCTCCCAGCCCACTGCTGCCGCTGCGTCCCTCTCAGGGACAGACGTTTCTCCTGGTGGATTTGTTCTYACACCTCACTGCCTGGGACTGACTGCCAGGGAAGGAAAATAATGGGCGAAAAAAAGTGAACAATTCTAATTCTTTTTCCACAAAGATAAATGTGGGTGAGATGGTGGCATCAGGCTCCCTTTTTTACAGCAACCCAGTTAGCATACCACGCTGTAAGGTAATTTGGTGGCAACTCCTCTCCTGGACAATTCAAACCTCCTCTGATTCCTTTCTTGGTGTCTTCCTTGTGCAGCTCACAGCATAACGCCCTCTTGCATCAATCTGCTCGTCACCACCTCCCTGAACAGCAGCCAGTCACKCCCTGCAGCAAGACGGTGTCAGGGATATGGCTTCAGAGCAACACCCATCTCACGCCCATCTGCAAGGAGGGAGGGAGGGAGTTTGGGAGTTTGCATCCCTTCTGTTTGCAGTAGGTACAGCTGGGATGGTGCAAAGCCACAAAGTTGTTGGGAAAGGGGGCCAAAGGAACGATCAGGAGCTCAGCAGGTAGAGAAGAGACATGTTTTAAATGGTACATCACGGCGAAATTATTATTTAACCCCTTTAACTGTCCTTTGTGGTCATCTTTGCATATGAGCACACAGGCAAGAGAGAGAGACTCACAAGAATATTTTAAAAAATGTCTTTGAGGTGGGATTAGGAATATTTTATTCATGCACTTCCAAGGCAAAAAGTTTGGAGTTTTGCTATCCAAATTACTTCTTATCTTTATCTTATATCTTGCACATTTTGCACTATTAGTTTTTAATAGGAAGTGGGGACTTTTGGGGAGATCAGTACCAAATTTGGTATGCCCAAGGTAACTTGAGTTTAACTTTATCCTGCTAAAAGTGCTACAAGTTGTCAGTACCAAACAATGATTTTCATCAGTAATAGTGTCCTCTCTCATTACAACAAAATATTAGGTAAAGGAATGGCATGTAATATGCTGAACCAACTGTATTTCTTCATAAAGCACACTGGAACTATTTGAAGGTTTTCAGTGGGGACACCAGCTCGGTAATTTACCCCTTCAATGCTTGAAAAGAAGAAAAAAAAATAAAAAAACAAGCAGTTATTTTAATCAATAGCATCCTCTGTYAGCAAGGCACCTACAGGTCCTAGAACAAAGAAATGCGAATGCATTCACCGGGAGGCTAACACATCTAACAGCCAACGGCTGAGACTGAAGTGAACAAATTCTTTTGTGAACYTGTGCAAACCTAAAGTCAAAATCACCTCTCATTGATTTAGTGCGCAGTACTGTACATTGACACTAGCTATTATTTGCTCTATAAACTGCCTTGCAATAACACACGCTCTTAGAGAGGCCTTACACAACTGAACATTTTGATGAGTGATACGGTGGTTCTTAGAGTTACCAAGCTGGATTGCAAATATTTATTTCAGTGTCTCCTCAGAAATGCATTGTAAAAAGAACCTCTCTTTGAAATTGCACAGTGGCTTCATTGACCTTTCTCTAATACATTTCTAGAAAGCGTGATATTCAGCCAAAAATAAAGTACCTTCAAATTACCGCTGTGGTTTTTCCCCAAAACTGTAGGTACAGTAAAGTCATCTCTTCCAACCGTAGATAAAGTTATTTCATACCACACACAAATCCATTGCAGGTAATATTTTGGGGTTTTCTCTTTATGATGCTATGTCACATTTCTGTACCACTTCACACTTCTTTAAATATATGGCCCAGAAAGCCAGAGTAAATATATTAATAGGATTGAGATAATTGCATGTCCATGTGCAGATGAAAACACAAATGGATGGATATATCTAATCTGTTCCAAAGATGGCATTAGAAGAATGATAAATAACACTGAGGCTAAACACATCTACAAATCTAAAAGGCAGCAGTGCTGATAGACAAACCTCACTGGTCCAAAACTACATTATAGCTATAGCATTGCTTGAGGTTAAATTAATGCTTGCTGAATGTGACACTTCATTTGGCAGTGCTTACACAGGAGTTGCTGAATTATCCGAGAGAGGCGAGTGTTTTTTACACATCACCTTGAAGTACAAACATACAGCAGGCTCGGCTGTCACAGCAGGCTCGGCTTTCCCAGACCTTGGCTGCAGCATTCTCTGGTTCAGTAACTGCACCAGCTCTGATCTGTCCCTGTCAACACTGCCTGGACAAATGTGATGCCCTTTTAGGCAAAATGCCCAAGTCTGACCCACTTCCCTCCCTCCCATCTCAAGTTCAATAACATTGCTTATTTCTCCAAAGCATGTAGCTATTTGGGATGCCAAAGTCATATGACTTTGAAGGTTATTTCTTGTGACAGCTCTGGCCTTTCTTCCGCAGCAGTTATACACAAGGCACGTCTACGCTGCACAAAACAGAGCAGTGCATGCATCCCTGAACCAGCCCCAACATCAGAAGCAATGCAGTAACATCCTCACAGCATGCTCCTAGACTAACTAGCTTCGTCGTGATGGCTAAGTAGCACAGGAACAGCCACCATAATGTGGGTACGATGCTTCCAGAAATCAAGCAGGCATCTTTGCATAGTCAGGTAGACACCAGTTTACTCAGAGCTAGTTTAAGTCTTTCCAGATCCAGTCTGGCTCCAGAGAGGGTGCGGGTGCAGACATAGCCTCTGCAGTAACTGCTCCTTTCTCAGATAAATAGAAGACTCATAACCTTTTATTCTTACCTCTTTCTGGGAGGGTCAGTAAAAACACTGCATATTTCTAACCTGGGGATGTAAACTTTCGTAATTATGGGAGGTTGTCACTCTACAACTGCCCTGGCAATTGCACAGTGCTTCATTGCACAATGTAGATCCATTCACATCATTATTTTCATGAAGTAGGGAGAATTCCTTGCACAGGGTAGGGGGTTTGGGGGATTTTTTCCTTATCTGGGTCTTCATATGTTTGCAAATCCCAACAGACATCCTTCTAAGTAGCAACCAAATTATTAGCACATAACAACTTATGCTTCATTAATATTACTCTGCAATTTAACAACGTTAAATGTGAATCACAGTGATTGTCTTGTCTTTTCTAGCATGACCTTAATTGTTCTGATACCAGCAACTTCACGCCTAAACCTCTACTCTTCCACCAATTTACTACATTGAGTCTCAGCAAACTCTGTCCTGTTGTCAAAGATTGTTGCATCTGAAAAATAGGTAACATATGACAAGAAAAAAAATATTTACTAAGCGTGATCACTTATTTAGCTGTAATATTCTCTGGTGAGTTTATCTGAAGGAAAGACAGTATCACAGCAAGTAAGTTATTTGTGGTCTTTTTTCCTTCAGTGCAAAAAAAAAAACCACCCTCTGCCTATCTCATTGCTGGCAACRTTTTTTTCCCATAGCACCAAACATCAGGTATATTGTTTGATTTAGTCTGTATTTTTGGCCTGTGTGAAAGTCTTAAGAATTTTTGCAATGCCATAATTAGCTTGAACCTAATATAATTCTGGCCTTTCGATTAGATTTTCCAGTCCCCGGATAACCTTTCTATACCATTCACCACACTGTCCTTGGCAGGAGCAGGCAGTCTGTACAGATATATGGCTGCCTCCTGCCAAACATGCAAGCAGGAACACTTACATTCAGTATTGTTTAATATAAAAACAAAGTGCCTTTACTCACACTTGTAACTATACACCTTATCTAATGTTTCCCTAATCATTTCATGTAATTCCTTAGCTACCACCTTAACAATCACAGGCCAAGTTGTGTGGGTTTTGTTTGTTTGGTTGGTTTTGGTTTGGTTTTGTTTTGTTTTGTTTTTTTTTCTGGGGCTGGTCAGATTCATAGGTACCTAATCTAGCTCTGAACCTTGTTGCAGTGGCCTTTTGTTAACTCCTTGCAACGACCTACTTTCTCTAAGGCTCATGTTCCCCTTACAAATCATGTCCTGTAACTGGAAAAATTAATTTCTCTACCTTGGGGGAGGTAAAGGTTGCTCTTCAAAACATTTCTTATTTCTTCCTTTTTACATAACAAACAGGACTTTGGAGCCTTTGTAATTCACAGCTGCCTCTGACTAAATTTGGTTGTTAACAGTTGGAAAAACTAAATGGCTTAAAACCAGTTGTTGTTAAAATAAAACTATATAACAATCTTCTTTTTTGGTAGCTACARCTATTTACAACTCTTCCTCCTGTTGACCCCCACCAGATTCTAGTGAATCTCAACAACAGCAGAAGTTTTAGCTGCCYCATTTTCCCATCCTTGGACTTTCTTTCTTTGTTCTCTTCGTGTTCCAGTGTCACTCAGTGCTCAGTCAGTGGAGATCAGCTTTCTCTGGTGATGTTAGAGAAACAATCTTTCCCTGTAGGGGAGGGAGCTATTGGAAATAAAGAGAAAAAAATGTATGACTATATGAAAACATGAAATTAGTTAGTAGATATCTGAGATAATTAACGTGAATGCAGCATTACCAGCACAGAAAATAGTTCTTATTACCTAAACCAAACACTTAATTTAGCTGGTCTAAAGTCTTTCTGTAGTCAAGAGAAARAAGGTCTTTCCTTATGCAATTCAGAGCATTTAAGTGAGACACCATAAATCACCCACCAAATTAGCCTTTTTSTCGTCAGTGAAGGCAGAGAGAACGGTGTTAGTAGCTGGTTAATTTAGCTGTCAACAGCCGGTAGCAGTGAGACATCCTTCGCTTCAATAGTAAGGATACATACTGAAGAAGAGGTGGATTATGGAACTTAATGGTGGAACAGGATTCACAGGTGAAAGATGCTTGAGGTGATGCTACAGGATACTTAAAAGAATTTCTTATGGACATGTCTGTACAGTATAGACTGCTCTACACCACCAGCCTCATTAGTGGCACTTMCAGGGAACAGTCCCTACCACTACTGCATTTGCATATTATATGGGAGAACCCAAATGCATATGGCTGGTCTCTACTGATTTTGCAAGCATTGAAAGGTTGAGAATGACTCYGGGTGTATTCCAGGTAGGTCCAGGGACCACAGAATAGCAGCAACATTTAGGTACAGTGAATAATTGTTGACTTGCCTACCCACATACCAAGAGAGTACTGCTGCTCCCTGTCACCTCTTTAAGGTCTGAGAGCTAGATTTCGCAGCAAATACAGATATCTAACATTTGATCTCATTATCACTGTTAGAGCAGAATTTGACAGCAGCCAGTCTTGTAAGCTTTCATTCTTATTTTTCTAGAATTGCAGCATGTTGGTCCTTCATTTTAGGTATCTGTGGAAATAAGTATTATACACTATACAGAAACACTGCAGAAAACTTTACCATAATGTGGAGGCATGTGTCCTTAACACTGTTATTTTATGTCATTAACGACTATTAACCAAGAAGAAACAAAAAAGAATAGTCCCATTCCTTTTAATAAGTGTCTTGTGAGCAGAAAATTTACACTGCAAGAAGTCTCCTGTAACATTACTGTTATTTTTGATAAAAAATTAAACTTCAATAAAAGAAGTGTAACACATCTCTCAGATATTCATTTTTCATATGATAACTAAACCCATATTAGACTTATGCCCTCAGTCATAACTACAATTTCCTCTTATGCTAATGACATTCTTACTAGTGATACAGAAGATACTATTAATACATTGTAATTGTGTCACAGAACATCATTCATGTGCAAATCAGTTTGCTTGAATGCAGCAAAAATACATTTAGGATTGGAASGTCACTAATTTAATGTTTTTTGGGTATTTATAAATTTCTTTTAGATGACATGAGCTGCTGAGGGAAAGGTTCTGTCCAACTTGTATACACTACTTCGAACCCATGACACTGGTTTCATTTGGGACAAGGACGCACTGCTGAATTAGAAAAAAGTATTTGAAAAGGGCCCCCTCTCCCACTCACTATACCTTCCTTCCTTCCACTCCCACTTCAAGCTTCAGGCTACTTACCCTAAACTAGTTTCAGGTGAGTTCACATCTTACCAAGCATTGCTGTAATTCTCTATCAGCCAGGACAACATTTTGTGGAGTCACACCCGATCAATGGAGCATGACAGCATGTGGCAGCATGGTGTTGTAGACTACCAGGAGGCACTGTGGAAAAATAGGAGCAGATTTATAATGAAAACTACTTGATCCTGAGGACCTGACATCCACATCAGACATGGTTAAGGTTTGTCTGTTTATTCGCTTTGGACTAGCTCTCCTTTTCCCCGTGAACAGAACGCCCATCTGTGGCTGCTGAACATTAGGTGGCTCCTGGAGCATTGCTGCCAGTGTTTCATCCAAGAGGAATCCAGTTCACTACCTTTGAGACTGCTCCAGGATGCGAACCAAAGCACAGTAGGTGGCGATAGTCAGCAGATTGACTTAAAAAGCACACCCGGATATGCACTAACACACTCTGTGTCAGCTTAGCCCTTGAACACTGAACTCCTTCCTACTCAGATGCATTTATGCTTCTGCCCACTAAGTTTTGTTTAAATCCAGAACTTTAATATTGGATTCCCTTTCAGTCAAGCATTGTCTTTTTATGTATATATTTTTATAACAATACAAGCTACAGAGGAGTCCATTCTGAATTGGATCTTTTGGATGCTGCCACACAATAAATAGTAAATAATAAGCATTTGGCAGTTTCACTCTAGAGATCCTTTTTCAGAAGGGAAATCTAAGTTAAATCACTGCCAGTCAATGTTGATTCATGACAGCGTAAGGATACGTATGCCATTTTTCATTGTAAATACATTCTCTGATAGAATGTTATGTTTGCATAACTCAGGAGAATATATCCCTATATTAATAGCCTGCATATGCAGTCAGCTCAGTCTGTCTACAGAAACACTAGATCCCTGCAGTCAAACATTCCTTCCAACACAGCAAGGCCTGAACTGTTCAGATCAGTTAGYTCAGCTATCAGAGGTTTCTAGGTCACCTTGGACACATTTAAGCAGTAAAGCCTGTGGAAACAATGGAACTTGTAGTGTCGCAATATCATAGCAACAAAGCTCAACTAATGTAGCATTCACTATTTCAGTATTCTAAAATCAAAACTTGATTTATAATATCAGAACAGACATAACAAAAAATAAGTCAGGAAAGGTTTCTTGGCTGGTAGGAAGAATTTCAGGAAAGATTAGAAAAAGAAAGAAAGAGGTTCATGTCACCAAACAGCTGGTATTTGAGGTAGTTATTTTGGATGGAAAAATTTTTTAGAACGCAGTTTAGTTGCCCCTACCTTGTGTCCAAGGATAGTCTACACATGCTCACTGCAAGTGCCAGACACCTATCATAGTCCCATGTCCTTTGGGGGACCAGATGGGATACCCTATGGCACCTCCAATAAATACCAATGCATACACAACTGAACTGAGCTCCAAGACTGAGAGCTCTTCCAGACAGAGATCCTGAATGTAGGTATCTAAAAGTTAGTCGTCTAAGCTTACATCATAGAAAACTGGGGTTTGAATCAGCTGTCTGAATGGAGAGCAGACCCAGGCAATTACTCAGTAAACAATAATGTTAATATTGAATAATATAATCTCACTGGCTAACTATTTGGAGTTTAGTTATGTCATTATTTTTCAGTAAAACTGCATAATACATAGAAACCACCTCTGTGTAGGATGTGAACCTGTGATATTATCACCCCATTAGATAATATAGATCACAAAGAATCCAAAACTATATGAGATTAGTTTTGAACTAAATGCAAAAGGAGCTAGAGATGATACTAGCCACTGCACCATATGCTCCATGTCGTCTACAGCAGTTTACAGGTGTAAGCTTTTTAATGTGTGACTTATCTGTATTAACTGTGCATTTGAAGTCTTACAGAAAGAGGTAAAGTTTAGATTGCATAAGCAGTAATCTATAAAACAGTGCACTCCTTTAATATACATCCTTAAACCGTACTTGGATCATAGCCTTCTCTGCATGTGAGTCCCTCACGTGTACCTGATTCCTATGTAAGCAGCTAATCTGCAGTTACTGCAAGTCACCACTCTGGGGAGACTGTTAACCACCAGCACGCTCAAGGCAAAGCAGCTGTTTAACAGGAAGAGCAGCTAGAGAAAAGAAAATTACTAAAGCCTTAGAGAAACTGAAACAAAAATAAACCGGCTTTCTAAATCATCATCACGTTCCTATAACATGTCATTATGCTTCAAATTCTGAAAGCAAAAAGCCACCCTCCTCCCCTTGGGATAGTCAAAAACAATAGAAAACAATGGGCCAGAACTCTTTCCAAATAAAATTATTTTCAGACTTGAATTCTAGCTCTATGCTTATACTACAAACATTACTAAGCTTCATATTCCAAGAAGAATTGTTAACACTATATTAACTGGTCTTAAAAATGAGCTTGTGTGTTGTGGTTCATTTGTGTTGCAGTAGAACAAAGCCTCATTCTGCCTAAAAGTATATATATTTACATAAAGATAAAAAACCCAAGTATTTTAGGATTGAATGGATTTACCTGTAACATTAGAGGAGATGTGTTAGTTAAGATCAAACTTGGAACTCATATGTGCATATGTACATATATATGCGTGTACGCACACAGASACACAAAAAAGCAATTGCTACTTCACCTTTTGAAAACTCAAAGGCCCTAGTGAAGGAGAATAAATTTCAACTGTACACAAACCCAGCTCAAAAGTATGAAATTCTTCTTCAGCTTTCCTAGTTCAGGCAACCGCTATGTTATGCGTTAGAAAAGTAGCCTATTCTCAGCATAGCACTTCTGTAAAATACTAAATCTAGTCATCGCCTGCCTCTCTCTAGCATAACAGCCACAACATCCTCCAGCTGAATCTCCTTAAGCCCAACAAAAGAAAAACACAGATCCTCCACCTTGGACTTGAAGGCGTGTAGGCGGCTGTTGCCGCTGCAGCTTTCAGTGCAGGGTTAGATGGGCACCAAGAGCTATTGCATTTGTATTCAATCTGCTTGCAGAGGTGTCTTTAATACCTTCTATAACACACACACACCCCCCCCCATGATCTCAGGAGGCATGAACTTGCCCTTGCAATTATCCCCAGAAATATTCACTTTCAGGCAGGCACTGCGAAGACCCCATCGACCCCATTGCCAGGTACCTACAGAACATTAACTGTTAACTCTGCCCAAATGCAGCTCCTTTTAAGTTAGGGGCAAAAAGCAAGTGGCACGGCTGTTGTACAGTAGTGAGCATTGCAGACCCTAGGTGGACCCTCTCTATAAACTGTTCTGTAAAGATAAATAGTAGTGACCTATTAGGTTAATATGCCCAGTTTGGCAATAAATGTAGTTTCACCTGAGTTAACTTCTTGCAATATCAAGAAGTTTAGAAAGTCTGATACAGAGCAGTGAATGAGTTTGAATGCCAATGTCCTCTTTCACATTTGAAGGGTGTCACTAAAGATAGCCTACACRTTCTTCACAGACCTCCATTTCATTAGACCACATTTTATTTCCTTGCATTTCCTTGTAACACTTTACTGACAAAAACTTGGSGGTTTGACATGATATGAAATGTTATGATTGATTTCATTCTTCTACGTCCTTGGAAATCAGGGTTTAGCTCTTAACTTCTGAGAAACTAAAGTGAAGTTAACCATTATGAAACCAGCTACCTGAAACTGAGAACTGAAGTGTGCTGTGAATAGTTCAGAGTTCAAAGAAATCTTTAAACTCTCCAATCAGCACACTTTAGTATCTCTAAATCAAGGGGGAAAACAAGAGTATTTTACAACATATTTCTGATTTCTGAATCTGATTATTTTAATATGTAGATCACAAACTTATTTAGACAAAGATTTTTATTTTTTTTTTGTGAAAGACCAAGGAATCAGCAGAGTTTGAGGTTGCTGGTTTTGGTTTGTTTGTTTGTTTGTTTTTTGGGGGGGGTGTTAATTAAATTTAGCATTATTTTGATCACACAATCTGTGTTTGGATTGTATCTTATTTTAGTGAGTTGAGAGTCACTTTTATGAGCCACTTGCTCACCCCCTTCAGATTCTTATGTAAGTGGTATCAGGAATTCCTCTCTGCTGAAAGGAAGCTGAGCCACTTGCCTTTCAACAACATAAATTCAGTTTATGCCTAGAACAAACACCAYAGATGAAATCACAAATTCACTAGGGCTTTCTTGCTAAATACATACACAGAGTACAAATATGTTGTCATATGCACATGCAGACAGCTTAAGTAAAATACAAGGAAAGAGCACAGCTAAAATATAAGGAAAGTAGCTAGACTAATGTTAGCATACATTACCTGAATTTGCATGTAATGTCTAAATGGAGAAAGTGAACATCATGTTTAATCTCCTGAGGCCTCCAGCACCAGATTATTATCTCCCTCTCTCACTCTTGTTTAAAGATCCACTTGCAGTGTCACATCATTTATAGAAAAAGCTATTGTAATAAATGGCTTAGCTGCAGTATAAGTGTGGCATCGTCTAAAGCAGCGTTTTACAAGATTTGGAAGCAAGCAGGCTCTGTAATACAGACAGAAACCCTACATTCCCCTGTAAACCCGGTTGCCCTGACTGCCTGTGCCTGGGGACAGGACAGAAAACTGCACGAGGTGGCAGGACCAGTGAAGTGCTGCACATTTCTGTACATCAAGGAATCAGCCAGCACCATGCAAAGGTAACAGAAGCTGGGATGATAAAAAATTACAGGATGAGTGAAGGCTGCGGTTGCCAAAATGGGACCATTCTGCTCTGCGCTGCTCCCCTTCCCGGCCACATGTTGCTTTTTCTTCTTCTGTGTCACCACTCGCTATGGGAAACTGATCCAGCGACATTTTTTTCCCTGAAGTTGTTTCCAGCCATATCAGTTTCTGTATCTGGCATATCGAATGTCTGTGCTAACACAAAGTGGGAACAGCTTGCCAAAGATGGGGCTGCCCGTTTCAAAGGCAGCTGATGCTTGGATTGGCTTAAGTAACACTGTGAAGCTGCACATTGGGGGGTGGGAAGGGGGACGCAGGGAGAAACAAGCAGAGAAAGATAATTTTGCTAGTGAAGAAGAAACTCAAATGTTTTCCATTTAAAATGTCTAATAACTCTGCAGAAAGGGTGCACTGCTTTAAGCCCTATTTTGGATATGTGAAACTTGTCATGTGAGAAGTCCTTTCTTCTTAAAATAGACCAATTTCTCTTAAATTATTTAATACCCTCATATTTGAGGGTTGAAAATGTATTATTACACTATCCAACTTTAAGATGATGACGATAGGAAGGATATTGTTTGAAGGCGGAAGCTTTCTCAGTCTTGTGAGTGAATCTGCTAATACACATTATTTTGAAACAGAACTACAGCATTTTTTTTAAACCTACATGTGACAGTTTTGCAGCTGCACACATTCTCAGCTTCCATGTATATATCACAAGCTGTGCACACGAAGAGACATACAATGTGTACTGAAGATGCTTGAAATTTGGCTGACGTTATTCCACAAATCTATTCCTTGGATATATGTCTGAACAATTATCAGTTCACAATTCAAAAAAAATGTATAATAATAAAATTTCTGAACAAATTCTAGGAATACCAATGAGGAGAAAAACCCAGATTAAAAAAAAAACAAAACAGACCTGCATTTTTTCAGAACATTTTTTATTCTTTTATTTTAGTGGATAGCTATCCCACTAAAATAGACTGTATTTTTCTATTCTTAAAGTAGGTTATAGTCAACTGATACAAGTACGTGAAGTTTCCTATTATACAGTGAATCTGTTGAGATAATAAGTACCAGCTGGATCTATCCCCAAYAGCAATAACAGCATGTAGAGCATGATTATAATGTAACAGATTGTGAAACAGAAGAGATGGTTTCACTTGTAATAAGGCCCTTATGTTAATACGGTAACAGAAGAGAGAGTTTTGCTTGTACGCAATGCTTGTAGCAAGGACCTCATATTAATATAGMAAATGATTTCAAAGGTAAATTCTCTGAAAATATTGCCTACGAACATTTTTAGGAGCTCGATTACACACCCGCATATGGGAAGGTGTTGGCCCACTGCTGAATGAAGCGGGGTCCCTGCTGATATAGGACATGGAAAAGGCCGAGGTACCAAACGACTYCTTCACCTCAGCCTTTTCTAGCAAGTCCAGCCTTCAGGAACCCCACGTCCCAGAGACCAAGAGGAAAATCTGGAGCAAGGAAGCTTTACCCTTGGTAGAAGAGGATCGGGTCAGGAAATACTTAGGCAAACTGGATTTTCATAACTCCATGGGCCCTGATGGGAGGCACCCACAAGTGCTGAGGGAGCAGGCAGACATCATCACGAGGGCACTTTTGATAATCTTTGATTGATCATGGCGACTGGGAGAAGTGCCCAAAGACTGCAGGAAAGCACACGTCCCTCCTGTCTTCAAGGAGGACCCAGGAGGGAACTACAGGCTGGTCAGCCTCACCTCAGTCCCTGGGAAGGTGATGGAATTAGCTAATCCTGGAAAGCATTTCCAGGTATATGAAAGACAAGAAGGTAAACAGGAGTAGTCAGCATGGCCTCACCCAGGAGAAGTAATGCTTGACCAACTTGATAAACTTCTACAATGAAATGACTAGTTTGATAGATGAGGGGAGAGCAGTGGATATTGTTTACCTGGACTTCAGTAAGGCTTTTGACACTGTCTCGCGTAGAATCCTCATAGAGAAGCTGTTGAAGCATGGGCTGGACGATCAGTGAGGTGGATTGAAAACCGGCTGAAAATCCTGGCCCAGAGGGTGGAAATCRATGGAAGTCTAGCTGAAGAGCAGTAATTAGCAGTGTACCCCAGGGGTCAACACCGGGTCCAGTCCTGCTCAACATCTTCATTAATGGTCTGGATGATGGGGCACAGTGTACCCTCAGCAACTTTGCTGACGACACAGAACTGGGAGGAATGGCTGATATACCAGCAGGTTGTGCTGCCATTCAGAGGGACCTTGACAGGCTGGAGAAATGGGCTGCCAGGAACCTCATAAAGTTCGATAAGGGTAAGTGCAGAGTCCTGCCCCTGGGGAGGAACAACCCCATGCACCAATATATGCCGGAGACTACCCAGGTGGGAAGCAACTTTGCAGAAAAGGACTTGGCAGTCCTGGTGGACACCAAGTGGACCATGAGCACAGCAATGTGCACTTGCGGTAAAGAAGGATAACAGATTCCTGGGCTGCATTAGAAGGAGTGTTGCCGGCAGGTTGAAGAAGCTGATTCTTCCCCTCTGCTCAGCACTGGTGAGGCCACACCTGGAGTGCTGTGTCCAGTTCTGGGCTCCCCAGTACAAGACAGACATGGACATACTAGAGAAAGTCCAGTGAAGGGCCACCAAGCTGATTAAGGGACTGGAGCATCTTTCCTATGAGGAAGGGCTGAGAGAGCTGTGGTTGTTTTTTCTATGGTTATATGTTCAGCCTCTAGAAGAGAAGGCTCAGGGTGGATCTTATTCATGTGTAGAAATACCTGGAGGGAGGGGGTAAAGATGACAGAGCCAGGCTTTTTTCAGTGGTGCCCAGTGACAGAACCAGAGGCAACGGGCACAAACGAACACAGGAGGCTCCGTGTGAACACGACGAAATGGTTTTTTACTGCAAGGATGACTGAGCACTGGCAGAGGTTGCCCAGAGAGGTGGTAGAGCCTCCCTCCTTGGAGATATTCAAAAGCCATGTGGACATGGTCCTGGGCAACTGGCTGTAGGTGGCCCTGCTTCAGCAGGCGGGTTTGACCAGATGACCTCCAGAGGTCCTTTCCAACCTCAACCATTCTGTGATTCTGTGAAAACAGACAAGCTATGGCTTGCAAGTGCTACATACTTTTAGCAGGCAAGAACATGTATACAGGCAAAGCTAAACATCATGCACAAGGAGTTGGCAAGCAGAGCTGCAGAAAACCATTCCAAATGTCAAGTAGCTTAGAGGCAGATCTATGTTCAGCAATGAGCGTAAATGCAAGCATTTTAAATTATTTGACAAGGAAAGTTTTTGTTTAAATCCCTCATGAACTGRATTTGTTTCCTCTCTAGGCTTTCCAAAAGCCATTCTGCTGAGCAGCATTTACACTTGATTTTGAGATCTTTAGAGCTATTGTAGTTTTTTTGACAGATTTTGAAGTTGTCTGTTTAGCCATAGCTGTTGGCACCTTCCAGAGCAAAGTATTTTTTGTCTTGCTATTGGCAACACTTAACARGTCAGCATTCCTATGCGTCTCCTGCTACTGAAAAGTATTTGCAAATTAAGTTTTTTCTTCTAAAGGCAATGACCGCGTAGTCAAGTGGAACACCATCTTGGGAGCAAAGCTAGAGGGAACATTGGCCTGTTTGCCAAATATCTGCATACCAGCCCTCATCCAAGACGGCCTGCTGACCGCCAAGAAACACTCAGTGACACACTTGTTGCTGATAGATCAAGTTGAAAACAGCCACCTGCTGTCAGCTTGCATGATTTTGTTTTTCTGAACAAGGCTCACAGCATTTGGTGCCTGTTTTTTCCAAAAAGTTCCAGTGCCCAGATTTTTGCTTCCCGGCTCTGATATTATAATAAAGCAGCTTGAAACATGCTTCTTAATAGCATGTTTTGCAGAAGGCAACCCATCCCCCACGCATTTAGTTATTGCTGAAGAAAATCCATAAATTTTGATAACCCTAACGATGTGTTTAAGACACTAGTCTACATTCCTGAATAACCAAAATTTTCTACACTATATTGTATTCACATACAGCTCCCATCTCTTTGAAATGTGGCAACATCCCTGGGATGTGTAACCAGTGTTCTGGATGCATAGAAAATTGTAGGAGAAAGGTTATTGAGATTCAAATGTCAGAAAATTCATGCAGGAAACAAGGATTAAAAAAAAAAATCAAGTATTTTTTTTCCCCGCTCCTCTTTTCAGTTGCTGTCTCATTTTTAGGTTGCGTCTTTTGATATTGGTGCAGTAACAGCACCCGACATAGGTCCCTACCATGACCAAAAAATTCAAACTGCAAATGGCTTGCAGTTGCACATTAATGAATTTATAACAGAAAGTCAATGTAAATGAAGTAAGTTTGGAAAGACCAATATTTCATTCCAGAAGAGAGACCTCAGTTCTAGAGATTACTTATTAGCTAGTGACTATATTTTCCTGTGATACAAATACATTTTTGATGCAATAAGCTTTGGACACACACACACAGGTTTCTGTAAACCATTTCAAAGACCAGTTTCACTTACTCCTCTCAGGTCACAGGCTTCGTCTTCAGAGTAACAATCTCCAAATGTAAACAGGATATATGCGCTCCCAGAACTTGGGCTTGGAAGCAGACTACTCAAAATGGAATAATAAAGATCCAAATAAAGTTGGATTCTTTATAACAGCTTAAATAGGATTACACAGTTTAGAGCATCACATTCTCAACTCTTCCATTCTCCTTGGGCATGTCAACCACTGCCAAGAACTTGGGGTTGGCTCATGATCACCACAGACTTTAAAAAAAAAAAAAAAAAACAAACCAAACAACCCAACAAGAACAAAGAAAAAAACAAACCAAAAAATCCCCTGCAACTCCAGCATCTCTGAAATTTACTCTACAGTAAATGGTACCTCTTCAATATACAAGTGGTTACCATGTGTGGACAGCATACCATTTTCTAAAATCCAGCTGCTCTTCTAGTCTTGTTCCTACCTTAGGAGAAGATTGAATTTTCTTTGCAAAATTCTAACTTTAAAATCAAAGGATTTTGCAGCAGCATCTTTA